>CM039507.1:41930309-42012196 GCA_022432975.1 Begonia masoniana
GCAAGTCGACCGATTGAATGAAAGATCGGTCGACTTGCTCAACCGATTGAATGAGTGATCGGTCGATTTGCTTAACTGGTTGCAGCTGCTCTGCAAGTCGACCGATTATAGGAATGAGAGATCGGTTGACTATTATGCTATAATATCTTCCCTGATGTATGAAGTCTTCTTTTTTGAATAATCCAACTTTCTGAAGACCAAACGTCAACTAATGCATGTCACGTGATGCGGCCCATATGTGGTTCAATTCTATTGGTCAAGATATATTTTAGTGATCAACTTGATGGAAGTTAATCTTGATAAATATGTATGAAAAGGTTGGTCCTCTCTCTGCCTGAACTGAAGCATCTGGTGATTTGCTCAATTGAAATTCACCACTGAAGAAATTAAAGGGAAAGGGAGAGAAATCATTCTTTCATTATGGATACAGGTAAGTAATAATTTCTATCACTAAGAGAGAAGAAAATTTTATGCTTCTGTGATTTCTTCCTTGATTATAGAGTTGTGAAAAATCAATTGATCCAAGATTCTGTAATTGCTCTATGAAGAATATAAGAGCAAATTAACGTACATTATATTCACGAAATGCTACAAAAAAATATACCACGCAGCATAATTTTGGAAAACATTTTTAAGGAAAATAGAGAGCTACCCGCAATCTGTTGGAACCAAGTTCAAGTATACGCAACTGATGGAAATGGTCAATTTCCTCTATCTTAGTCACTTCATTCTTAGATACGTATAGTTCCCCTAGTTTCCTGGAGACCTTGGACAGTCCATTGAGTGAAGTGATTTCATTGAAAGAAACATCAAAAACCAAAAGCTTCTAAAAAATACTGACGTTGGGTATCCTCCTCAACTTATTATCTCTCAACACCAGCTCCTGTAAATCAATGATAGATAAATAGATGTAAGGCTATTATGTCCTCCTAGCAGTACAACAAACAACACATTAAGATTCTAAATGATACGAGTGAGAACAAACATCTCGTTCAATCGATCAGTTGTTTGATATTAAAGTAGCTAAATGTAAAAATCAATTCATGAAATTGAGAAATCAATCAACGTTTGGATTTGCAGATTATACTAGCACTACGCGTAGATTTATTTCACAAGAAATTATGGAGAAGCTATGCGCATACTAGAAAAATAAGAAGAGATGAAATACCTCGAGACCTTTGAGTGCCACCCAGCGAGAGAGAGGCTCAACGGTGGAATCTTCGATGAGATTTTGACGAAAAGAGAGATTTTTCAGGCTCGAAAGGAATCCAATCCGAGGATCCAACCTGTAGAGCCGATTCATTGTGAGGTCTAATTCGGTCAGAATCGGGGAAAGCTCAATAGAGCTGAGGTCATGAAGTTGCAAGTCAATGAGATCAAGAACAGTAGATGAAGGATCTGTTGGGTTTTTTTTGTTTGGCTGTTTCCATGAAACCTCCAAATTTGGAAACCCAAACGTCACAGCTAAAAAGCCATGTGACGTGGTCCTCTGTGTTAAAATTTTATTGGTCAAGCTTATTTAATTTTACGGAAATTAAATTGATGATAAAGGGTACTCTCTCTACCTACCTACGATGGGAGTTTTCCATAAGCACCATCACTCAAAAAATTTGTGTCAAGAGAGAAAAAAACAACCTCTTGAATCATGGATCAAGGTAAACCATTTTGTCTATTAATTATGCTTGTGAAAATCAACTTGTTCAAGATTATGATGTTTTTCTTTCAAAGAAAATTAGAATTTGATTGAGAAAATCTCAATATGTTTTCAATCTGTTTCTCTTTAATCAAAATTTGAGAAAACATGATGAACGTGATAATTTGAGAAAACATAACGAACATGATGAACATGTGGTATGAGAGCTTTAATTTAGAACTTTTGATTTTCCATTATAAATTTATTTGTTAATCGCATGTTTATCCATTGCTTAATGATAGATTTTTGTCAAAATAAGAATGAATAACCTGTGAGATCAAGAGATTTGGATTATAAGTTTTCATCGCGGGTACTGTTCGCGGTCACGATATTGTTCACGCACGGCGGATACTGTTCGTGGCCGCGATTACTGTTCACAAATTACTGTTCACATAGTCGGTTACTGTTCACGTTTGAAAATATGAAATAATTCTTAATGTTTGGATTATTTTGTTTAATTGTAAATATGACATGACAATTACGTTTTGTAATTGTTAATTATTGAAATTGGATCAAAATATTATTTACAATTTCATGATTATTTAATTTGATATCTAAATTATGATAATTTGTTAGTCACCAAAGTGACCGAATTAGAAAGTTTTCTTAGATATCAAATTAAATAAATTCAATTACTCATGTTTTATGTGATGCTCGCTAATGAAATGACATGACGATAATTATGATTTTGACATGAGTCTATTTATTTTCATTATTATAAAATATTTTGAATCGCCCAAAGGTTGATTGGTTATTTTATAATTATGATTATAATCGTGGTAAATTGATATGCTTTGTTTATGTGTGTTTAGTATATCCAAAGATAGCGAACATGTCAATTTCAAGTATATTAGTTGCCAATTATGTGAAATTAGATTGAGCATCGTTCATGTTTATTATTCTATATTGTTGTGTCACCCAAAGGAGAACTTCAATATATACTTATGATTTTTGATGTTATTGTTACTCAAAGCATTAATGTGTGAGCATGTTTTATATTTTGAAGCATCTGTTCTTGTTTCTCTTCATTCGCAAGCCACGTCTGTTGTAAAGTTTTCTGGTCTCAATTTTTCTGAATGGTGCAAATAGGTTCAGTTTCACCACGGTGTTCTGGATCTTGATTTGACACTTTTAACTTAGAAACCAGCTGCTATTACTATAACTAGCAGTGCTGATCAGAGATCTTCCTATAATGCATGAGAAAGATCAAACAGACTCAGTTTGTAACGCCCGGGAATTTTTAAAAGGAAAATTGGAGAGAAAATAAAAGAATAAATAAAATAGTTGTTTTAAGTAATTTAAAGGAAAAGTGAATAAGATTGGTTAACCTAATTGGTTGATTAATTTAGATTCGGGCACTTCTAGTGAAATTAAGTCGTGGGTCATAATTAAGAACGAGATTTAACGGAATTTACAGGAGGGCAAAACGATAAATGAGGGTTAATTAATGGTTAGTTTTATTATTAGTTTTTATTATTATTATTATTATTAATAATTAAAATCAACAGAATGGTTAAAAACCATTCTGTTGATTTCATCGAGCTCGAGTTCGAGCCCGACGACACCCGACGCCGAGAGCGAACAGGGGAGGAGGAGGCGACGATTTCCGACGTCCAACCTCGACGTTTTCTGGCCAGAAGACGTCGGCGACTCCTGGGCGTGCGGTTTCTGATCATCCTCGCGCACGAACCGACGGTATGCTCGGTTTTCTCCTCTGTTTTGGTTCGATTTGTGACCATTGGTGGCCAGCTCGAGTGAGCTCCGATCTCCGGCCAATTTCGGTCACTTCCGGCGTGGGTTTGCCAACCCTAGGGTCGGCTATTGATGCTTGGCCGCGGAATGCCCAATTTGGGCGAAATTCGGTGAAACCCAAATTAGGGCTTAGGGTTTCCTTAAATGAAAACTTCGATTTTAGGTTAGTTTATGTTAATTGGATGTTAGGAGGATAGATTGGTGAAGAAATTGATGAGTTTTGATGAAAAATCGAAAAAGGGGAATTTTCCGAAAAAGGGCAGTTTCGGGTTTTTGATAAATTGACCTAGCTCTGGTCATTTGTTTTGAAATTCCTTTTGGCAGATTAAAATAGGTTATTAGAGGAGTACGTGGCCGCTGGAATCGTTCAATTCCGATAACCGACGCAAAAGTTACGCGCGTTCGAAGTTTTAGGTCGGTTTTTACCGAACCCAAATTAGTGGCCCATTTAATTAGATTTTAGTTGGATTTGGCTAGAGACTTAGTTTAAGTTTAGAGTTCGCTTAATTAAGATCGATTTTAATGTCTTTTATTTATGAAATGCTTTAGGTGTAGACGACCTTTGGACGGTGCTCGGCTTACTACGGACGCCAGGTAAGTGGATGTTAGGTTTCCGGCCCTTAAGGCCCTACATCGTGTCAACGTTAGATTTTGTTGTTTTGATGATGATTTTCTGATTGTGGGGTTTAACGAGTCGGGTAGCCTAGAATGTTAGTTGTTGTTTGTTAGTTTTGTTGTGAGCAATGTATGTTCATGCACGTTATGAGTTGGTTGATGGTATGTTAAGTGAATTCCCTCATTGCATCATGTTTTCCTAACGAAATGCTTTACATGTATAAAAATGAAATGTATGAAATGTTTAAGTATGATGGGGAGGCTTGGCCATGAATAACAAAACTGTCCGACTCGAGGGACCATGAATCACAGTCCATGTTTGGACCATGAATACGGCCGAAAGGTTATGTACACGCACTTGCCTACCTCCCCAACACGATGTATGTATGAAAAAGAATAAGAATAAGTAAATGAAAAACTTCATGCATTCATATACATGTTAAGTATAGTGCATCCCCTTACTAAGTCTTAGGCTTAATGTATATGTTGTATGATGTAGGTGACAGGTGTAAAGGTGAGAGTTTCTCTTGATGACAAAGGATAGGTGGTCGATGGATAGTGCTCGTGGCGACGGGGTGTGTTTTGGCAAGGTTCGATGACCACGGTTGTGCTCCGGGCTATTTTGGGTAATTGATGTAAACTTGTTTTAATGTTAAAAACGTGAGGGATTTTAGAATAAGTGGAGAAGTTTGATGTTTAGGAATCGTAAGTAGGATGTAGGCTTGGAGTTGAGTCGCTTTGAATGTTTTGGTGACGTGTTTGTTTTGGTGATGCTTTAAAGAAATTCTACTTTTATTATTAATGTTGTTTTGAGGATTTGATTCGGTTTTGTTTGAGTAAGAGTATGAAAATGCTTAAGTATGTGGATCGGATGAATTGATAGAAAAACGTATGAAAGGTTGAGTTTTGATGTATATGTAGTGGTAGTAGATTGTTTAGAATGTAGAGTCTTAATTTTAGAAATATACTGGAACTGCTTGGGTTATTTTTAACAGGTATGGATAAGCTCGATTTTTAGAGCGATCCATGCAGTTCGTTTTCTTGAATTTGTCTGAAATTGTAGGTTATATTAGTGTCATGTTTTGATGATCGAGGAATGAGTGATTTTAAGGGATTTCAACAATCCGAGACTTCAATTTAACGGTTTAGAAGTCGAAACGTTATGAGTGATATAAAAAGAAAAATTTACGTAGTTACGAGAGTTTAAAGTTAAGGTTACGTTAGGGTTAGTTTGTTTAAGGGTTTTGGGTTATGTTTAAAGTAAAAATGAAAAAGTTTATGCGAAAAATACGAGGGCTTAGGTAATGATTATGTCACGGCAAGTCCGTGGCGGCCCTACGGGGTTGGGGTCGCCACACAGTTCATATTTCTTAAAACTAAAAGCGCTAAGAAATTCATGAAAGTTGTGGAAAAATATTCTTTGTTCGAGTCTGCTGATAAGTCACTCGCTGGTACACTGATGGGTACCTTGACCACCATTAAGTTTGATGGCTCTCGTACCATGCATGAGCATGTCATCGAAATGACGAACATGGCAGCAAGACTGAAATCCATGGGAATGGAAGTGAATGAGAACTTCCTTGTGACATTCATCTTGAACTTTTTGCCTCTTCAATCTGACTCATTTCATATGAGTTATAATACTATGAGAGATAAATAGAATGTACATGAATTGCAAAGTATGCTCATTCAGGAATAAGCAAGACTTAAGAAATCAGGAACTCAAGCTATCAATCTCATGAATTATGATGGAGCTGGAAAGAAACCAGGAAAAAAAAAGTGGAGAAGGTAAGAAATGACTATCATCGACAAATCAGTCCTCTACCCAAATCCACAAGAAGGAACAACATAAAGATAAGTGTCATTTCTGTGGAAAGCATGAACACTATCAGAAAGATTGCCTGAAACGCAAGACATGGTTCAAAAAGAAAGGTAAGTCTAGTACTTTAGTATGTTTCGCATCAAATTTAACTGAAGTTCTGATTCTGGTTGTGCCACTCATGTTTCTAATACTATGCAGGGATTCATTATGACCAAAACCATAAGCCCAAATGAAAAGTATGTCTTTATAGGGAATCGAGTCAAAGCTCCAGTTGAAGCCATTGGAACCTATCGTTTGATTTTAGCCACTGGACAGCAATTAGACCTTTTTCAAACCTTTTATGTTTCATCTGATTCTCGTAATTTGGTTTCCTTGTCCAAACTCGACACAGCTGGGTATTATTTTTCTTTTGGGAATGAGTGTTTCAGTTTGTTTAAAAATAATCTTTTTGTTGGTTTTGGTGTTCTTTGTGATGGTTTGTATAAATTAAAGTTTGATAATCGTTTTGTTGAGACTCTTTTAACCTTGCATCATAATGTAGGAACTAAACATGGTTTAGTGAATGAATGTTCTGTTGATTTGTGACATAAATGATTGGGTCATATATGCGAAAAAAAATTGAAAGATTGGTAAATAATGAAATCCTTCCACATTTGGATTTTATTGATTTTGGCATTTGTGTTGATTGTATTAAAGGAAAACAAACAAGAAACATAATTAAGAAAGCAGCCACAAAAAGCAAACAACTCTTTGAAATTATACACACTGATATAAGTGGTCCTTTTGATGTTCTATCTTTTGGTGGAGAAAGATATTTTATCACCTTTATTGATGATTTTTCACATTATGGATGTATCTATTTACTGAATGAAAAATCTCAAGCAATAAAATACTCTTGAAGTGTTTATCAATGAGGTTGAAAAACAAGTAGATAGAAAGGTAAAAATGATTAGATCTGATAGAGGTATTGAATATTATGAAAGTTATGATGAAAATGGACAATATCCAAGTCCATTTGCTAAGTTCCTTGAAAGTCGTGGTATATGTGCTCAATACACAATGTCAAGAACACAATAACAGAATGGTGTTGCATAAAGGCACAATCGTATCGTACGTTAATGGATATGGTTAGGAGTATGTTAAGTAATTCATTTTTACCTTTATCATTGTAGATGATGCTTTAAAGACTGTTGGATACTTATTAAACCGGGTTCCTAGTAAGGCAGTATCAAATACTCCATTTGAAGTGTGGAGAGGAAGAAAACCTAGTTTAAGGTACCTGCATGTTTGAGGTTGCCCAACAGAAGTAAGAATTTATAATCCACATGAAAAGAAACTGGATTCAAGAACAACCAGTGGTTTCTCCATTGGTTATCCAGAAAAATCTAAAGGATATAGATTTTACTATTATAGCCATAGTACGAGAATTGTTAAAACTGAAAATGCTAGGTTCATTGAAAATAGTGAAAGCAGTGGGAGTTTGGAACCACGTAAAGTGGAAATTCAAGAAGTTAGGGTTCAAGTTTCGATACCTATAACTTCTTCTCAAGTTGTTGTTCCAACCGTTGTTGATCATTTCAATGACTTACAAGAACAACAAATTAATGATCAAACTTGTCACGACCCCAACAGGTCACGACATAATCTTAACTTAATCTTGTTAATTTAATCATAGGAAAATTCCTTGTAAAATTTTTATATAAAAAAAAAAACTCTAAATTGAATACAAGTCGAAAGGAAAATCGTTTGGGTAAATCATATAAGTATTTAGACAATAAAAGGAAACCTCAAATAAAATTAAACTCAGATGCCAGAATTAAGACAGTAAGTGTACGGGCATCGGTCGATGTAGCCTTTGTAAAGAGATCGGTCGAAGTCTACAAAACAGGCAGAGAATTAATTCACTCTTGTGTCGTAACTCATCCGCTCACTAAATCGGCCGACGTTGTCGTCAATAGACATTGTCATCCAAAGAGTCAATCGTCGTCCACGAGAATTAACTTCCTCTCGGGTTACATCTTATTTGACCACTAAATCAAACGACGTCGTCGTCCACAGAGTCAAACAACATTGTCGTCTACACACCGTCGTCCAGACTACATCGTCCAAACTACATCGACCAACTTTAACGTCCAAACTTTATCTTCCAAACTACATCGTCCATCTACATCGTCCAGACTATATTGTCCAGACTACATCGTTCAATTACATCGTCTAGACTTCCTTATCCAACTACATCGTCCAGACACATCGTCCAGACTTCATCGTCTATATACATCGTCCAGACTTCATCGTCCAAACACATCGTCCAGACTTCATCGTCCATACTTCATCATCCATACTCCATCATTTCACCAGAAATTTATATGTCGATCGATTGCTACTCTGATCGATCGATTGGCTAACTCCCTGTTTCCATAAACTCAGTTTTCATTATAGGATTGTTATTGTCTAAGAGGGGGGGTGAATTAGAAATTTTTTAATCTCTTTTACTAAGTGTAATAAATAGATTCTCAATTAATTGCTTACTGATTCAAATAAACAGAGAGAGAGAGAGAAAAAAAAACAACACCGAGAGTTTTTACGTGGTTCGGCCAAAACCTGCCTACGTCCACGCTTCAAGGTTTCCCCCTTGAAGATCATTAATTTCTCCTCAACGATAATTCCAGATCGAGCTTCACGGGCATCGATCTACAGCCTTACAAATCTGGATTGAACTTCACGGGCATCAATCCACTGCCTTTAAGATTTTACAGATTTGAATAGAGATTTACAGCACAGACTACACTCTCACAAATATCAAATCTCTAGTTAAATTGAGAGAGGTGTAGGAAGAATAACAGATTATCACGAAGTCTTTTTGCGTATTAGGGTTCAGAGAGAATTTCAGCAAAAGTTCTTCTTCCGAGCTTCTTTCTCCTCTTTATACTCTGTCTAATATCGGCTCTAATTCTTGAATGCTCCTTATCTGAATATAGAAATTTATGACCATTGGAGAGGCATCCGTACATACATAGCTAGCTGTTGCGTTCTGGAGTCGCTTTCGTTCTTCGCCATTAATGATCTGAAATTAAGGCTCTGGATGAGTCTCGCTATCGCTTCGCGATCTTTTTAAATTTCTGGCGGAAGATACTATTCAGCGGTGGATGTAGGTGGTCAACATCACTTTTCTCTGCAGGTAGATGTAATTCTTTGTTATGCAGGCAGAAGATACTGTTCACCGGTAGACGTTGCCTTTGAAAACCAGTGGTGGATGTCTTCAAAAGTTACTGTTCAACGGTAGAAGTCTCCTTTTAAATACCAGCGGTGGATGTCATCAGAAGTTGCTGTTCAGTGGTAGAAGTCTCCTTTGAAATACCAGCGTTGGATGTAAACTTTGTCGTTTAGCTAGAGGTGGAAGTCTTAGGAAGACTCTGCCAGTGGCAGATGTAAACTTTGTCGTTTAGCTAGCGGTGGAAGTCTTTTCTTCTACAACGGTGGATATGCAATACTTCATCAGTTTTAGCCCTGTTTTGCTATCACACCCTGAACACTTAATCAGATTTGTTAAACAACTAAAATATCCTTTTTAAAGGGCATTTCCACTTAAACTCTAGAGACATATATATGATAAGGTCAATATGTAATTCATAATCAACTTATTAATCTCATCAACATAATTCATTAATCTCAAATATTTAACTTAATCAAATTACACTTCTTAAAAAACACATCATCGTTAGACTTAAACATAATTTAAGTCAACATTCATTTCCACACCATCAGCCTAGACCTGAATACGTAGCGGAAGACTTTATAAAAACAAGTGAAAACTTTAATCCTAAAAAAAAAATCTTAGTTAAAACATGAAAATGTATCAGACAATCCTAGTATTCATCAGTGTAGAAAACCTTGTCTTACTTATACTTCAAATTCATAAACCTTACTAAAACAAAACTGTAAAGAGCAACATTCCACTGGTCGAATCGCCGCCCAACCACAAAACTTCCACCATGAGTACCATCTAGCAACCCGACTTAAACATCTTCATTCGGTTTGAGGTCCTCACCTTCCAACTCGTTACTTATATCATAAGGTTTAAACTATAAGCCTAATGCTTAGTAAGGAGTGCAACATATACATAAATGCTCATGAATGCATGCTTAATAAAACTATGTTCACATTCTCAGTTCATATCATGAGAGTCATATTCATGTTCGTATTCTTGATCGTATTATAGGAATCATATTCTTGTTTATCATTCACATAACATGGATTAAGGAGGGAATCGTGCTGGGGAGTAGGCAGAGTGTGTGTACATGGTCCTCACGGATAGTAATCTTGGTCCATTTCATGGACTGTGACATGACCAAACCACCCCAACCCTCACTTAATCATTACATACATTTCATATTCTTGATCTCTTCTTTTAATTCTTTACATAAATCATGCATGTAAAACATTTTTGTGTATTAGTGGAGAAAGTAAGATGCATGTACATGAATGTGTAAAAGAATATTACACTATAGGAAGCGAACCATCATCATATAACATATCATAAAACTATACTTATTAAAGCATAACACTCAATGGGTCACAGACATCAAACAACTCTTCAAAAACATATTCCTAGTATCCTTGTGATGTAGGGCCCTAATGGCCGGATCCCTAACACACCTACTTACCTGGATTCTTTAGCAAGCCGTGCCTTCACGTGAAGCCTTTCACCTAGACATTTCATATTTCAATGTTAAATACATCCCAAATAATCTAAACTCAAGGCTGGTAAAATCCTAATTAAAGAAGTCATCCTAGAATCTAGTTTAAACCTCTAAGTCATTTAGTCGAGTACCTTGTGTGCGTAGCTTAATCTCTAATAACATTAATGACATTTGTGCGCTAAAACTACCAGATTCATACCAATGTCAGATTCTCAAAACCTAACATCAACAATATCTAGAATCCTATTACCAATGCCGTTAATAAGAAAGCTCAAAAATACTGTCATTATTCTAACATCGTCCGATTCTCAATCCTCAAACATCAACCAATAATCATCCTTAATCGAAGGCTTAATGACTGAACCACCTAAACCTTACCTAGAGCTTCAGATTTTGAAAAGAGTGGAGGAAGAGCTGATCAATGGTGGAGGAAATTGATGGCTGCTGCAGGAGAGAAGGTCTTGGAGAAGATCGCCTGGAGAGGAAAGTCGGCTACAGGATCGGGTGAGAGGTTTAAGTGAGGATTTAGAATTTCAATTTTCTATTTATATCAATTAAAATCAACATTATTTACAATTTTGCCTCTAAACCTACTTTCATTCAAACCAGTAATACCCGTAAATTTAGATCCTCGTAATTTTCCTATTCCTCCAACCATACCAAAAGTAATCTTCAGAATAAATACCTGACCGAAGTGCTGGTTGTTACATCCTACCCTCCTTAAACAAAATTTTTGTCCTAAAAAATTGCTTAAATGAATAGCTCAAGATACTTGTCCATCATATCCTGTTATCGCTCCCATGTGGCTTCCTCGATATTATGGTTCCTCCACAACACCTTCACCAATGGAATCTCTTTGTTCCGTAACATCTTTACTGAAGTATCAAGAATTTGCACTGGTTTCTCTGCATACGTTAAGGTTGGTTAAATCTCGAAGTCCACCGGTTCCAATACATGTGTCGGATCACGTATGCATTTCCTTAACATTGATACGTGAAAGACATTGTAGACTCCGTCCATAGATGAAGGCAGTTGCAATCTATATGCCGCATTTCCAATCCTTGCTAAAATAGGAAATGACCCAACGAACCGTGGATTGAGCTTCCCTCTCTTTCCAAATCTCATGACTCCTCTGAACGGAGATATCTTCAGAAAAACTTCATCTCCGATAGTGAACTCCAAATCTCTTCTCCTTCGGTCCGCGTAACTCTTTTGTCAGCTTTGTGTGGTCACCATTCTTTTTCTAATAATAGCAATCTTCTCAGACATCTGTTGTATAATCTCGGGGTCTAATAGTTTTGCTTCGCCAACTTCGTCCTAGTATAAAGGCGATCTCCATTTTATGCCATAAAGCGCCTCATAAGGAGCCATACCAATAGTGGCTTGGTAACTATTATTGTAAGAAAACTCAACTAATAGCAGGTAACGACTCCATGATGCTTGAAATTTGAGTATGCATGCCCTCAACATGTCCTCGAGTATCTGAATTGTCCGCTCTGATTGACCATCGGTTTGAGGGTGAAATGCAGTACTGAAGGTTAACTTCGTACCCATTGAGCCTTGTAGACTTTTCCAAAACCTTGAGGTGAATCTGGGATCTTGATCCGAAACAATCGTCACAGGATCCCCATGCAGTTTAATGATCTCTTGTATATACAAATGGGCAAACTGACTCATTGTATAAGTCATCTTTACGAGTAGGAAGTGAGCTGATTTCGTCATTCTGTCAATTATAAACCAAATATTATCGTGGCCTTTGGTAGTCTTCGGTAAACTCACCACAAAATCCAGGGCGATATTTTCCCACTTCCATTCGGGAATTGGTAAAGGCTGAAGAGTGCCTCCCGACCGTTGATGTTCTGCCTTAACTTGTTGGCACACCATGCATGACTCCACGTACTTAGCTACATCCCTCTTCAAATTCGGCCACCAATAATGTAGCTTCAAGTCTCGGTACATCTTGGTATTGCCTGGATGTACTGAGAAAGAAGACGAGTGTGCCTCGGCTAAGATTAACTTTCGTAACTCCCCATCGATAGGGACGTACCAACGATCTCTAAATTTCATAATTCCATCCTCCGAATAGCTGAATTCAGAAGAAGCGTCCGTCAATCTTCTCATTATATCATCCTTCTCTTTCGAATTCTTCTTTTGAGCCACATTGATTCTATCTAAAATAGTCAGCCAAATGGTCAAATCTGAAAGTAAGGTTGACAGCTCAGGAACTATTTCCAATTCAAACTTCTGAACTTCCGTCTTCAAGGGTATAGACATAGCTGATATTGCGGGCTGCATCGTCGTTGACATCCTGCTTAATGCATCGGCTACAGCATTAGCCTTATCTGGGTGGTACTTAATTTCGAAATTATAGTCCTTAACAAATTCAAGCCAACGTCTTTGTCTCATGTTTAATTCCTTTTGAGTAAAGAGATATTTCAAATTTTTATGGTCTGAAAATACTTCGCATTGCTGACCATACAGGTAATGCCTCCAAATCTTCAATGCAAAAACTGCGGCAACTAACTCCAAATCGTGAGTGAGATAATTCTGCTCATAACTTTTCAGCTGCCTGAAAGCATACGCTACAACCTTGCCCTCTTGCATTAGTACACACCCCAATCCAATCTTAGATGCGTCACAATAAACAGTAAATTTTCCTTACCCCATTGGGAGTGTCAATAAAGGTGTTGTTATTAACTTCTGTTTCAGCGTCTGGAAGCTCTTCTCACAAGCTTCTGTCCACGAGTACCTGATGTCCTTATTTGTTAAACCCATTAAAGGTTTGGCTATCACCGAAAATCTTTTGATGAACTTTCTGTAATAGCTTGCCAATCCAAGGAAACTACGAACTTCACTGGCATTCCTCGGTTGTGGCCAATCTTTCACTGCTTAAATTTTAACTAGATCAACGAAAATACCTTCAGCAGAGATGACGTGACCCAAAAAGGTGACTCTATCTAGCCAGAATTCGCATTTGGAGAATTTGGCACATAACTGTTGCTGTTTTAGGGTTGCCAGAACAATTTCAAGTGTTTTGTGTATTCATCTTTAGTCCGTGAATAAATCAGAATATCGTCTATAAATACAATCATGAAGTTGTCCAAATAATCTCGGAACACTCGATTCATCAAGTCCATGAAGGCTGCGGGTGCGTTCATCAATCCAAACGACATCACGAGAAATTCATAATGTCCATATCGAGTTCTGAACGCTGTCTTAGGTACATCCTCAGCCTTGACTTTTAACTGGTAGTAGCCCGAGCGTAAGTTGATTTTTGAAAACACCTTGGCTCCCTAAAGCTGGTTAAACAGATCGTCAATTCGGGGCAATGGGTATCTATTCTTGATTGTTAACTTGTTCAACTCTCTGTAATCAATGCACATTCTAAGAGACCCGTCTTTCCTCTTAACAAATAGGACAGGCGCACCTTAGGGTGAACAACTAGGGCGTATAAAACCCTTATCTATCAACTCCTGTAACTGAGTTTTTAGTTCCTTCAATTCAACCGGTGCCATACGATATGGATTCTTAGACATCGGGAGGCTCCGGGATAAGTGTCAATTACAAACTCAATTTCTTTATCAGGTGGTAACCCCAGCAGGTCATCCAATAATACCTCAGGAAAATCTCAAACTATGGGAACATCTCGAAGTTTCAGCTTATCCTTTTCTCGTATGTCAATTACACTAGCTAGGTAACCCATACATCCATTTTTCACTAACTGTCTAGCTACCAGCGAAGATATAATTGGCATCTTGCTTGTTTTTGGAATAGCTTGGAAGGAATACCGGTCTCTATTCAAGGGTCGGAATTCTACTAAACTTGTCCTACAACTTATTGTGGCGTAATATCTGAATAACCAATCCATCCCCAAAATGACTTCGTACCCTTTCATATCGATTATGATCAGTTCTACATATAACTTCTTATTTCCTACTGACACAATATCACCCTTTACTACCTGTTTTGAATGTAAGGACTCTCCTGACGGTAACATGATACTATAAGACTTATCAGCTGGCAAAAACCGTAGATTATGCTTGCATACAAACATGGTCGCTACAAAAGAATGAGTGGCTCCCGTTTCTATAAGTGTATATGCGGATTCACCGCAGATCATAATTGTACCTGTTATAACCGTATGCTGTACTGCATCTTCATCTTCTATCAGAGCAAAGACTCTAGGCGCCACCCTTGCTCAGTTTGTATCTGGCGGCATAGGACAGTATCTAACCATATGGCCAACCTTATCACACCTGAAACATCGGCCCGTGTACAGCTTGCATTCGCCATAGTGGTTCCTCTGGCAGGTGGACCATAGAGGAGCTTGAGGAGCCCCTTGAGGTCGTTTCCTCTTTCCTTGGTCATCATTTGGATTGAACGGTCTCTTCACACCTTTCTATTGTTGCTGCCCTCCCTTGTTCTGTTGTGGCTGAGCCTCTCTGATAAACTTTCTTGGCAGTTCCTGATGTCCCTGCACCGCTATCTCTACTTCTTCCAGTTCCAAAGCCTTAGCTGCCACCTCAAAATAAAGTATGTTATGAATTCCTGCAGTCTTCACTCCCCTGAAGAGATCTGGCTTCAACCCTTGAACAAATTGGTGAATTTTATCTGCTTCGTCTTCCACCAGAAAGGGTGCAAATCGGGACAATGCCTCAAACTTACAAATGTAGTCTGCCACGGAACTGGTTTGACGCAACTGCATAAACTCCGTCTTCTTATTGGCCCGAATAGCTCGGTTGAAGTACTTGTCAAAGAAAGCCGTCTTAAACCATGCCTAGGTCATGGCTTCCACGTTAGTAGTGCTCTGGATTGAGTCCCACCAATGTCTTGCATCCAGCGTAAAATGAAATATAGCACATGTGATCTTGTCTTCCGCATCGACCTTGGCATACTTAAACATGTCCTCAATTGTTCGAATCCATTCCTCCGCATGGATAGGATCCGAAACTTGGCCATTAAATATCAGAGGTCGAAGTCGGCGAAATTGCTCGCCACCTTGGTTATGAGCGGGACTCAAACTAGAATTCCCATGCTCTTCTCCAGTAGCCACGAGTTGTTCAATCTGGCAGGATTGGCGAAAAACCAACTCCGTTAGCTGGACAATAGTATTACTATCTTCATTGGTTTCTCTATGTTGACCTCTCACCATCTTGAAAATCCTAAACACATCATAAACATATCTTAACTTTAAATGACATCACTAAAATCGTAAACACTTACAGTTGTTGTAGTGTACTCATGCGGTAATTTGTGCTGGTAGGCAGTCTACAGAACCGATATTAAAACCTGGGGGCTCTGATACCATAATTGTCACGACCCCAACAGGTCGCAGCATAATCTTAAGTTAAGCTTGTTCATTTAATCATTGGAAAATTCATTGTAAAATTTTTATATAAAAAAAAACTCTAAATTGAATACAAGTTGAAAGGAAAATCGTTTGGGTGAATCATATAGGTATTTAGACAATAAAAGGAAATCTCAAATAAAATTAAACTAAGATGCCAGAATTAGGACAGTAAGTGTACGAGCATCGGTCGATGTGGCCTCTGTAAAGAGATCGGTCGAAGTCTACAAAACAGGAAGAGAATTAATTCCCTCTCGGGTCGTAACTGATCCGCCCACTAAATCGGACGACGTTGTCGTCAACAGACATTGTCGTCCAAAGAAAGAGTCAATCGTCGTCCACGAGAATTAACTTCCTCTCGGGTTACATCTTATTCGACCACTAAATCAAATGACGTCGTCGTCCACAGACTTATCGTCCACAGAGTCAGACGACATTGTCGTCTACACACCATCGTCCAGACTACATCGTCCAAACTACATCGACCAACTTCAACGTCCAAACTTTATCGTCCAAACTCCATCGTCCATCTTATCGTCCAGACTATATTGTCCAGACTTCCTCGTCCAACTACATCGTCCAGACTTCCTCGTCCAACTACATCGTCCAGACACATCATCCAGACTTCATCGTCCAAACACATCGTCCAGACATATCGTCCAGACTTCATCGTCCAAACACATCGTCCAGACATATCGTCCAGACTTCATCGTCCAAATTCCATCATTTCACCAGACATTTATATGCCGATCGATCGCCACTCTGTTCGATCGATCGACTAACTCCCTATTTCCATAAACTCAGTTTTCATTTCCACACCATCAGTCTAGACCTGAATACGTAGTGGAAGACTTTATAAAAATAAGTGAAAACTTTAATCCTAAAAAAAATCTTCGTTAAAACATGAAAATGTATCAGACAATCCCAGTATTCATCAGTGTAGAAAACCTTGTCTTACTTATACTTCAAATTCATAAACCTTACTAAAAAAAACTGTAAAGAGCAACATTCCACGGGTTGAATCGCCGCCCATCCACAAAACTTCCACCATGAGTACCATCCAGCAACCCGACTTAAACATCTTCATTCAGTTTGAGGTCCTCATCTTCTAACTTGTCACCTACATCATAAGGTTAAACTATAAGCCTAATACTTAGTAAAGAGTGCAACATATACATAAATGCTCATGAATGCATACTTAATAAAACCATGTTCACATTCTCAGTTCATTTCATGGGAGTCCTATTCATGTTCATATTCTTGATCGTATAATAGGAATCATATTCTTGTTCATCATTCACATAACATGGATTAAGGAGGAAATCGTGCTGGGGAGTAGGCAGAGTGCGTGTACATGGTCCTCACGGACAGTAATCTTGGTCCATTTCATAGAAAGTGACATGGCCAAACCACCCCAACCTCACTTAATCATTACATACATTTCATATTCTTGATCTCTTCTTTTAATTCTTTACATAAATCATGCATGTAAAACATTTTCGTGTATCAGTGGAAAAAGCAAGATGCATGTACATGAATGTGTAAAAGAACATTACATTATAGGAAGCGAACCTTCATCATATAACATATCATAAAACTATACTTATTAAAGCATAACGCTCAATGGGTCACAGGCATCAAACAACTCTTCAAAGCCACATTCCTAGTATCTTTGTGATGTAGGGCCCTAATGGCCGGATCCCTAACACATCCACTTACCTGGATCCTTTAGCAAGTCGTGCCTTCACGTGAAGCCTTTCACCTAGACATTTCATATTTCAATGTCAAATACATCCCAGATAATTTAAACTCAAGGCTGGTAAAATCCTAATTAAAGAAGTCATCCTAGAATCTAGTTTAAACCTCTAAGTCATTTAGTCGAGTACCTTGTGTGCGTAGCTTAATCTCTAATAACATTAATGACATTTGTGCGTTAAAACTACCAGATTCATACCAATGTCAGATTCTCAAAACCTAACATTAACAACATCTAGAATCCTATTACCAATGCCGTTTTATAAGAAAGCTCAAAAATACTGTCATTATTCTAACATCGTCTGATTCTCAATCCTCAAACATAAACCAATAATCATTCTTAATCGAAGGCTTAATGAGCGAATCACCTAAACCTTACCTAGAGCTTCAGATTCTGAAAAGAGTGGAGGAAGAGCTGATCAATGGTGGAGGAAAATCGGCGGCTGCTACGGGAGAGAAGGTCTTGGAGAAGATCGTCTGGAGAGGAAAGTCGGTACAGGATTGGGTGAGAGGTTTAAGTGAGGCTTTAGAATTTCAATTTTCTATTTATATCAATTAAAATCAACTTTATTTATAATTTTTCCACTAAACCTACTTTCACTCAAACCAATAATACCCGTAAATTTAGATCCTCGTAATTTTCCTATTCCTTCAACCATACTAAAAGTAATCTTCAGAATAAATACCTGACCGAAGTGCTGGTTGTTACAAAATACCACAGAATGAGATTGTCACAAATGAACCTATAATAGATGAACCACTAGAAATACCATTAAGAAGATCTGTAAGAGAAAGAAGATCTGCTATTTTAAATGATTATGTGGTTTATCTACACGAGTCCGAATTTGACTTAAGACTTGATGATGACCTAGTTTCGTTTTTACAAGCTATGAAAAGTGAAATTTCTGATAAATGGTTAGATGTCATGAAATATTAGTTAAAATCAATGGAACAAAATGACGTTTGTGAACTCATCGAATTGCTTGAAGGTTGTAAAAGAGCTGGGTGTAAATGAGTCTTTAAGACTAAACACGACTCAAATGACAATATCGAATGTAATAAAGCCAGACTCGTTGCCAAAGATTATACTCAGAAAGATGACATTGATTACAAAGAAACTTTTTCTCTTGTTTTAAAAAAGGATTCTTTCAGAATTATTATGGCATTGGTAGCTCATTATGATTTAGAGATCTATCAAATATATGTGAAAACTGTCTTTTTGAATGAGAATTTGGATGAAGAAGTTTATGTGAACTAACCTGAAGGTTTATAGTTGAAGGAAAGGAACACATAGTTTGTAAACTTAAGAAGACAATATACGGACTTAAACAAGTTTCCCGACAATGGTATCTTAAGTTCAACTGATACCATCACTTCCTTTTGATTTAAGAAAAACATCGTTGATCGGTGTATATAACTAAAGGTCAGTGAGAGTAAGTTTATATTTATGGTTCTGTATGTTGATGATATCTTGTTTGCCACTAATGATCTTGATTTATTGTATGACACCAAGAAATATCTCGATATGAACTTTGAAATGAAAAATATGGGAGAAGCATCTTATGTGATTGAAATTGAAATATTCCGGAATAGATCACAAGGATTAGTGGGATTGTCTCAGAAAACATATATTCAATAAAGTTCTAGAGAGATTCATAATGGAAAAGTACTATGCAAGTGTTGTTCCAATTCAGAAAGGATATAAGTTCAATCTCAATTAATGTCCAAAGAATGAATTGGAACGCAAACAAATGAAAGATATTCCTTATGCATCTATTATGGGAATCTTGATGCATGCACAGACTTGTACCAGGCCAGACATCAGTTTTGTTGTCGGAATGCTAGGGTAGGTATCAAAGTAACCCAGACATAGATCACTGAAACTTGCAAGGAACGAAGGATCGCATGCTCACATATAAGTGATCTAATCATCTTAAGGTGATTAGATATTCAGATTCTGATTATGCCGGATGTGTGGATACCAGAAAATTCATTTTTGACTACTTAGTTCCTTCTAGCCAAAAGAGCAATCTCATGGAAAAGTGCGAAGCAGTCCGTCACTACGACATCCACTGTGAAGGTTGAGTTTGTGACATGCTTTGAGGCCACAATTCATTGTTTATGGCTGTGGAACTTTATTTCAGGACTTGGAACTGTTGATAGTATCGCCTAGCCGTTGAAAATTTATTGTGACAATTCCGCAACAGTCTTCTTTTCTAAAAACGACAAGTATTCCAAAGATGCTAAACACATAGAGTTGAAATACTTGATCGTTAAAGAAGAAGTTCAGAAACAAAGAGTGTCTATCGAGCATATTAGCACTAACTTTATGGTTGCAGATCCATTGACAAAAGGATAGTCACCAAAGACATTTACAGAACATGTCGAACGAATGAGCACTACCGAGTATTGACTTTATGTTTATGTTTATGCTCTTTATGTATTTGACACTCTTGAGCTCAGTTTATTTATAGTTTCTGATATACATTTATGAATCATATTTAATTAAGTCGAATGCATTCATGAATGAAATTATGATATTAACAGGATTTGTCTTTAATAAATACATTAATGTAGACTATTATGATATACCTTCTTATAGATCATATTGAGTATACAATTAATATTGTGATACATGTGTAATACCCCAGATTTTCCTGGTTAATTTAAATTAGGTTAGCTATTGGGTTAATTAAATTATTCTAGGGAGTTTCGGTGGAGGAGTTAGACCGAGGGTGAGGTGATAGTCAATTCATAGAAATTTAACGGTCAAAGAACGAGATTTAACAAAATTTCGTAGAGGCTGAATTCATGAGAGGGCAAATCGGTAAATGTCATTTTTATTAATGTTTTAATAGAAAATAGTTTTATTTTATTTTTTTTAAAAAACAACAAATGGCTTCGAAGAAGTCATTCTGTCGTTCGAGCGCCGAAGACCCGAACGGAGACGAGGGAGACGCGAGCGACGATCGACGGCATGTTCATCACGTTTTCTGGCGTTCTCCGGCCAGACAACTGCAGCGAGCAGATTTCGACCCGTCTTCCGCGCACAAACCAACCGGTAAGCTTGGTTTTTGCCCTGTTTTTGGTTCGGTTTGAGGCCGTGAGTGACGAGCCAGATTTGGTTCCGATCACAGGCCGATTTTGGGAGTTCTTGGCATGGGTTTGCCAACCCTTGGACCAGCAATGGTCGCCGAGCTGTGAGGAGCTCAATTTGAGCGAAAAACAGAGAACTCCAAATTTGGGAGCTTCGGTTTTTGCTGTGTGTAGCATTTGGGTTTTGTTAGTTTATGATAATTGGGTGTTAGGGTGGTAAATTAGAGAGGAAACGGGTGGGAATCGATGAAAAATCGAAAGAGGGAATTTCGAACCTTAAGGCCCAGTTCTGTTTTTGGGAGTTTTGACTTAACTACGGTTATTTGTTTTAAATTTCTTTTTGGCAGTTAAACTAGATTATTAGAGGAGTATGTGGCCACTGGAATCGTTTGATTCCGTTAGCCGACGCGAAAGTTACGTGCGTTCGAAGTTTTGAGACAGTTTTTACCAAACCCAAACTAGTGGCCCGATTAGTTGGGTTTTAGTTGGGTTAGACTAGAAATAGTAGTTTGAGAGTGAATTGGTGAATGTAAGCTTGATTTTGATGAAGTTTGAATTTTTTGCCAGGTGAAGCCATAGGTGATGTGATGTGCCAAACCCAACGAGCTAGGACGCCAGGTAAGTAGTAGTGTGAGAGTGAATGTCTGAGAGCCACCCAGAAGAGCCTACACCATAGTTGTTTGCATGTTGTGAGTCTTGCGTACGTGGTGGGTCGTAGGTACGGATGTGGACGAGAAGTCGTCGATAGTTAGTCATAGTGTGTAGGATGTGAGTCTTGCGTGTGTTGTGGCCATAGGTACGTACGTGTATGTGTAGTCGTCGTTAGTGGTATGTTGTGAGTCTTGCGTACGTGGTGGGTCCGTAGGTAAGGATGTGGACGAGAAGTCGTCGATAGTTGGTCATAGTGTGTAGGATGTGAGTCTTGCATGTGTTGTGGCCATAGGTACGTACGTGTATGTATAGTCGTCATTAGTGGTATGTTGTGAGTCTTGCGTACGTGGTGGGTCGTAGGTACGGATGTGGATGAGAAGTCGTCGATAGTTGATTCCTTCCTGGCGAGCTATTGTGATGTCTGCTTGGGCCCAGGGTTAAGTGGTTGAGTCCCTCCTAGTGTGCTCTTGTGCGGGTGTCCGTGATGGCCCAGGTTAGGGTGATAGTTGATTCCTTCTTGGCAAGCTATTGTGATGTCTGCTTAGGCCCTGGGTTGAGTTGTTGAGTCACTCCTATTGTGCTTTTGTGCGGGTGTCCGTGATTGCCCAGGTTAGGGTGATAGTTGATTTCTTCCTAGCGAGCTATTGTGATGTCTGCTTGGGCCCAGGGTTGAGTGGTTGAGTCCCTCCTGGTGTGCACTCGGGCCGGAGGTGACGTGCTCCGCGAATCCCGGGTTGGACTCGGGCCGGAGGTGACGTGCTCCGCGAATCCCGGTTGGACTCGGGCCGGAGGTGACGTGCTCCGCGAATCCCGGTTGGACTCGGGCCGGAGGTGACGTGCTCCGCGAATCCTGGGTTGGACTCGGGCCGGAGGTGACGTGCTCCGCGAATCCCGGGTTGGACTCGGGCCGGAGGTGACGTGCTCCGCGAATCCCGGGTTGGACTCGGGCCGGAGGTGACGTGGCTCCGCGAATCCCGGTTGGACTCGGGCCGGAGGTGACGTGGCTCCGCGAATCCCGGTTGGACTCGGGCCGGAGGTGACGTGCTCCGCGAATCCTGGGTTGGACTCGGGCCGGAGGTGACGTGCTCCGCGAATCCCGGTTGGACTCGGGCCGGAGGTGACGTGCTCCGCGAATCCCGGTTGGACTCGGGCCGGAGGTGACGTGGCTCCGCGAATCCCGGGTTGGACTCGGGCCGGAGGTGACGTGCTCCGCGAATCCCGGGTTGGACTCGGGCCGGAGGTGACGTGCTCCGCGAATCCTGGGTTGGACTCGGGCCGGAGGTGACGTGCTCCGCGAATCCTGGGTTGGACTCGGGCCGGAGGTGACGTGCTCCGCGAATCCCGGGTTGGACTCGGGCCGGAGGTGACGTGCTCCGCGAATCCTGGGTTGGACTCGGGCCGGAGGTGACGTGGCTCCGCGAATCCCGGGTTGGACTCGGGCCGGAGGTGACGTGGCTCCGCGAATCCCGGTTGGACTCGGGCCGGAGGTGACGTGCTCCGCGAATCCCGGGTTGGACTCGGGCCGGAGGTGACGTGGCTCCGCGAATCCTGGGTTGGACTCGGGCCGGAGGTGACGTGCTCCGCGAATCCCGGTTGGACTCGGGCCGGAGGTGACGTGCTCCGCGAATCCCGGTTGGACTCGGGCCGGAGGTGACGTGCTCCGCGAATCCTGGGTTGGACTCGGGCCGGAGGTGACGTGCTCCGCGAATCCTGGGTTGGACTCGGGCCGGAGGTGACGTGGCTCCGCGAATCCTGGGTTGGACTCGGGCCGGAGGTGACGTGCTCCGCGAATCCCGGTTGGACTCGGGCCGGAGGTGACGTGCTCCGCGAATCCTGGGTTGGACTCGGGCCGGAGGTGACGTGCTCCGCGAATCCCGGGTTGGACTCGGGCCGGAGGTGACGTGGCTCCGCGAATCCCGGTTGGACTCGGGCCGGAGGTGACGTGGCTCCGCGAATCCCGGGTTGGACTCGGGCCGGAGGTGACGTGCTCCGCGAATCCCGGGTTGGACTCGGGCCGGAGGTGACGTGGCTCCGCGAATCCTGGGTTGGACTCGGGCCGGAGGTGACGTGCTCCGCGAATCCTGGGTTGGACTCGGGCCGGAGGTGACGTGGCTCCGCGAATCCCGGTTGGACTCGGGCCGGAGGTGACGTGCTCCGTGAATCCTGGGTTGGACTCGGGCCGGAGGTGACGTGGCTCCGCGAATCCCATGTTGGACTCGGGCCGGAGGTGACGTGCTCCGTGAATCCTGGGTTGGACTCGGGCCGGAGGTGACGTGGCTCCACGAATCCTGGGTTGGACTCGGGCCGGAGGTAACGTGGCTCCGCAAATCCTGGGTTGGACTCGGGCCGGAGGTGACGTGGCTCCGCGAATCCCGGGTTGGACTCGGGCCGGAGGTGACGTGCTCCGCGAATCCCGGTTGGACTCGGCCCAGAGCTGACGTGCTCCGCGAATCCTGGGTTGGACTCGGGCCAGAGGTGACGTGGCTCCGCGAATCCCGGGTTGGACTCGGGCCGGAGGTGACGTGCTCCGCGAATCCTGGGTTGGACTCGGGCCGGAGGTGACGTGCTCCGCGAATCCCGGTTGGACTCGGGCCGGAGGTGACGTGCTCCGCGAATCCCGGGTTGGACTCGGGCCGGAGGTGACGTGCTCCGCGAATCCTGGGTTGGACTCGGGCCGGAGGTGACGTGCTCCGCGAATCCCGGTTGGACTCGGGCCGGAGGTGACGTGGCTCCGCGAATCCCGGTTGGACTCGGGCCGGAGGTGACGTGGCTCCGCGAATCCCGGGTTGGACTCGGGCCGGAGGTGACGTGCTCCGCGAATCCCGGTTGGACTCGGGCCGGAGGTGACGTGCTCCGCGAATCCCGGGTTGGACTCAGGCCGGAGGTGACGTGCTCCGCGAATCCCGGGTTGGACTCGGGCCGGAGGTGACGTGGCTCCGCGAATCCCGGGTTGGACTCGGGCCGGAGGTGACGTGCTCCGTGAATCCCAGGTTGGACTCGGGCCGGAGGTGACGTGGCTCCGCGAATCCTGGGTTGGACTCGGGCCGGAGGTGACGTGGCTCCACGAATCCCGGGTTGGACTCGGGCCGGAGGTGACGTGGCTCCGGGAATCCGGGTTGGACTCGGGCTGGAGGTGACGTGGCTCCGTGAATCCCGGGTTGGACTCAGACCGGCGGTGATGTGCTCCGCGAATCCCGGGTTGGACTCAGGCAGAAGGTGACGTGGCTCCGCGAATCCCGGGTTGGACTCGGGCCGGAGGTGACGTGCTCCGCGAATCCCGAGTTGGACTCAGGGCGGAGGTGACGTGCTCCGCGAATCTAAGGTTGGACTCGGGCCGGAGGTGACGTGCTCCGCGAATCTAAGGTTGGACTCGGGCCGGAGGTGACGTGGCTCCGCGAATCCTGGGTTGGACTCGGGCCAGAAGTGACGTGCTCCGAGAATCCCTGGTTGGACTCGGGCCGGAGGTAACGTGGCTCCACAAATCCTGGGTTGGACTCGGGCCAGAGGTGACGTGGCTCCGGGAATCCCGGGTTGGACTCGGGCCGGAGGTGACGTGCTCCGTGAATCCCGGGTTGGACTCGGGCCGAAGGTTACGTGGCTCCGCGAATCCTGGGTTGGACTCGGGCTGGAGGTGACGTGGCTCCGCGAATCCCGGGTTGGACTCGGGTTGGAGGTGACGTGCTCCGCGAATCATGGGTTGGACTCGGGCCAGAGGTGATGGCTCCGCAAATCCCGGATTGGACTCGGGCCGAGGTGACGTGGCTCCGCGAATCCCGGTTGGACTCGGGCCGGAGGTGACGTGCTCCGCGAATCCTGGGTTGGACTCGGGCCGAGGTGACGTGCTCCGCGAATCCCGGTTGGACTCGGGCCGAGGTGACGTGCTCCGCGAATCTAAGGTTGGACTCGGGCCGAGGTGACGTGCTCCGCGAATCTAAGGTTGGACTCGGGCCGAGGTGACGTGCTCCGTGAATCCCGGGTTGGACTCGGGCCGGAGGTGACGTGCTCCGCGAATCCCGGTTGGACTCGGGCCGGAGGTGACGTGGCTCCGCGAATCCCGGTTGGACTCGGGCCGAGGTGACGTGCTCCGCGAATCCCGGTTGGACTCGGGCCGGAGGTGACGTGGCTCCGCGAATCCCGGTTGGACTCGGGCCGAGGTGACGTGCTCCGCGAATCCCGGTTGGACTCGGGCCGGAGGTGACGTGGCTCCGCGAATCCTGGGTTGGACTCGGGCCGGAGGTGACGTGGCTCCGCGAATCCCGGTTGGACTCGGGCCGGAGGTGACGTGGCTCCGCGAATCCTGGGTTGGACTCGGGCCGAGGTGACGTGCTCCGCGAATCTAAGGTTGGACTCGGGCCGGAGGTGACGTGGCTCCGCGAATCCTGGGTTGGACTCGGGCCGAGGTGACGTGCTCCGCGAATCTAAGGTTGGACTCGGGCCGAGGTGACGTGCTCCGCGAATCCTGGGTTGGACTCGGGCCGGAGGTGACGTGGCTCCGCGAATCCCGGTTGGACTCGGGCTGGAGGTGACGTGGCTCCGCGAATCCTGGGTTGGACTCGGGCCGGAGGTGACGTGGCTCCGCGAATCCTGGGTTGGACTCGGGCCGAGGTGACGTGCTCCGCGAATCCCGGGTTGGACTCGGGCCGGAGGTGACGTGGCTCCGCGAATCCTGGGTTGGACTCGGGCCGGAGGTGACGTGGCTCCGCGAATCCCGGTTGGACTCGGGCCGGAGGTGACGTGGCTCCGCGAATCCTGGGTTGGACTCGGGCCGGAGGTGACGTGCTCCGCGAATCCCGGGTTGGACTCGGGCCGGAGGTGACGTGCTCCGCGAATCCTGGGTTGGACTCGGGCCGGAGGTGACGTGCTCCGCGAATCCTGGGTTGGACTCGGGCCGAGGTGACGTGCTCCGCGAATCCTGGGTTGGACTCGGGCCGGAGGTGACGTGCTCCGCGAATCCTGGGTTGGACTCGGGCCGGAGGTGACGTGGCTCCGCGAATCCTGGGTTGGACTCGGGCCGGTGGTGACATGGCTCCGCGAATCCTGGGTTGGACTCAGGCCGGAGGTGACGTGGCTTCGCAAATCCTGGGTTGGACTCGGGCCGGAGGTGACGTGCTCCGCGAATCCTGGGTTGGACTCGGGCCGAGGTGACGTGCTCCGCGAATCCTGGGTTGGACTCGGGCCGGAGGTGACGTGCTCCGCGAATCCTGGGTTGGACTCGGGCCGGAGGTGACGTGCTCCGCGAATCCTGGGTTGGACTCGGGCCGGAGGTGACGTGCTCCGCGAATCCCGGGTTGGACTCGGGCCGGAGGTGACGTGGCTCCGCGAATCCTGGGTTGGACTCGGGCCGGAGGTGACGTGCTCCTCGAATCCTGGGTTGGACTCGGGCCGGAGGTGACGTGCTCCGCGAATCCTGGGTTGGACTCGGGCCGGAGGTGACGTGGCTCCGCGAATCCCGGGTTGGACTCGGGCCGGAGGTGACGTGCTCCGCGAATCCTGGGTTGGACTCGGGCCGGAGGTGACGTGGCTCCGCGAATCCTGGGTTGGACTCGGGCCGGAGGTGACGTGCTCCGCGAATCCTGGGTTGGACTCGGGCCGGAGGTGACGTGCTCCGCGAATCCTGGGTTGGACTCGGGCCGGAGGTGACGTGCTCCGCGAATCCTGGGTTGGACTCGGGCCGGAGGTGACGTGCTCCGCGAATCCCGGGTTGGACTCGGGCCGAGGTGACGTGCTCCGCGAATCCTGGGTTGGACTCGGGCCGGAGGTGACGTGCTCCGCGAATCCCGGGTTGGACTCGGGCCGGAGGTGACGTGCTCCGCGAATCCTGGGTTGGACTCGGGCCGGAGGTGACGTGCTCCGCGAATCCCGGGTTGGACTCGGGCCGAGGTGACGTGCTCCGCGAATCCTGGGTTGGACTCGGGCCGGAGGTGACGTGCTCCGCGAATCCTGGGTTGGACTCGGGCCGGAGGTGACGTGCTCCGCGAATCCTGGGTTGGACTCGGGCCGAGGTGACGTGCTCCGCGAATCCTGGGTTGGACTCGGGCCGAGGTGACGTGCTCCGCGAATCCCGGGTTGGACTCGGGCCGGAGGTGACGTGGCTCCGCGAATCCCGGGTTGGACTCGGGCCGGAGGTGACGTGCTCCGCGAATCCTGGGTTGGACTCGGGCCGGAGGTGACGTGGCTCCGCGAATCCTGGGTTGGACTCGGGCCGGAGGTGACGTGCTCCGCGAATCCCGGGTTGGACTCGGGACGGAGGTGACGTGCTCCGCGAATCCCGGGTTGGACTCGGGCCGAGGTGACGTGCTCCGCGAATCCTGGGTTGGACTCGGGCCGGAGGTGACGTGCTCCGCGAATCCTGGGTTGGACTCGGGCCGGAGGTGACGTGCTCCGCGAATCCTGGGTTGGACTCGGGCCGGAGGTGACGTGCTCCGCGAATCCTGGGTTGGACTCGGGCCGGAGGTGACGTGCTCCGCGAATCCCGGGTTGGACTCGGGCCGGAGGTGACGTGCTCCGCGAATCCTGGGTTGGACTCGGGCCGGAGGTGACGTGGCTCCGCGAATCCTGGGTTGGACTCGGGCCGGAGGTGACGTGCTCCGCGAATCCTGGGTTGGACTCGGGCCGGAGGTGACGTGCTCCGCGAATCCTGGGTTGGACTCGGGCCGGAGGTGACGTGGCTCCGCGAATCCCGGGTTGGACTCGGGCCGAGGTACTGTGAATTTCTTATATTGGGTTGATAGTACAATCTTTCTACTGATATGATGATGACTGTCTAGAGATTTCGTATGTTGGTTAGATGGTTAGAAATATTCTTGATCTGGTTGAGAATTTGATTCGTTTGCAGGTACCTAGCATTTTTGGAGCGCCATTTTCAGGCGTTACTCTGCCGAAATTTTCGGGGAGGATGCCGTGGTGCTTAATGGTTAGGATTACGGATAATTAGTGAGTCTAGACAGCTAGGTAAGACATAAGAGAGCTTCGGAAGGTTAGTTAATTTTGCTGCCTGAGTTTTATTAGAAGGTACTTTTAGTGTTGGAAGTGTAAGCAAATGAGATAGTTGAGAGAGTTGTTAGATCAGAGCAGTCCATGTAGCGAACCGGGTTGTGGAGACTCGAGGCGTTATAGTTATGGTATTAGAGCAGTCCCTGTGCGCACCGGGAACCTGGGTGGGTTTTCGGGGCGTTACAACATGGAAGGAACTGTGTCGCTGGAATGACATACGATTGCTATGATCCATATTAGTTATATACTTGATAGTGATATTATATTTGATCAATATAACAAATGATTTGATTTAAATGATCTGCATTATGCTAATGTCACATGAGCCAAGTGGGAGAAATGTTGGTTTTTTTTTTTTTTGTTTGGCTTTTTCAATTGTTTGGCTGTTTCTATGAAAACTCCAAATTTAGAAACCCAAACGTCACAGTTAAAAAGCCATGTGATGTAGCCCTGCGTTAAAATCATATTAGTCAAGCTTATTTAATTTGATGGAAATTAAATTGATGATAAAAAGGTCCTCTCTCTACCTACCTACCTACTATGGGAGTTTTCCATCAGCACCATCACTCAAGAAATTTGACGGTCAAGAGAGAGAAAAACAACCTCTTGAATCATGATCAAGGTAAACCATTTTGTCTATTAATTATGCTTGTGAAAATCAACTTGTTCAAGATTCTGGTGTTTCTCTTTCAAAGAAAATTAAGATTTGATTGAGAAAATCTCGATATGTTTATCAATCTGTTTCTCTTTGATCAAAATTTGAGAAAACATGATGAACGTGACATTTTGAGAAAACATAACGAACATGACGAACAAGATCTTCTACAACAATCAGATCACTAACCTCTCGCTTAGAAGCCGGAGAGGGTTCACCCTCTCCGCCCATGCAAATTAGATACAGAGAGAGAGAGAAAGACTCTTTTTTCGTTCGTAAAACGAAATGATTTGGCTTTTGTAACCGGTCCGAACTTGGAGTGTAATAAACCAAACCAACAGAATCAACATGATCAACTTTTTTTTACGGTTTAATTTATAGTAAGATATATATTGGCATTTAAATTTAGTTGATTTCAATAATTTATAGAACAAAATGTATATTGGCACTTAACTTTGTCATAGATAATAAACTCCCTAACTTTTGAGTTTTTAGAAATTAAGTCCTTGTTGTCCTAAAAAAAATCATGTTTTTGTCAATTAATATTATGTTGAGTAATTTTCATAGAAAAAATAAATTGTTTAGAAAATTAGATTTCACGTTCGGTTGAGTTTTTCAAATTGTCTATCTATGAAAATCACAAAAATTGCTATATCAAAGTTGTTTCGATCCAGAAATTATCTAGTATAGATCACATAACAAAAAAATAATTTTTTGTTTACGGCAATTTTAATAATGTAGACTTAATTGCTATTTGCTACGTCCTATGTTCTTAAATTTGAGGGCAAATACTAATTTATAAAGGGTTTCACTCTATGATGACAATTTAATTGACTACATGTCGACTTGGCCACTCGGTGTCGTCAGTCAGGGGAACTCCTTTCATTTGAAATGGAGGTAACAGTGGCAGATCTCATTTGAACGAAAGCAGAGCCCCCTCCTCTCTCAAAATCAGGGAGAGATGGAAGCCATCCTCACTAACTGTGTCCAGCACAGTCTTCGCCACTTCATGTACCGCAATGCTATTTTCATGTGCGAGCGTCTCTGCGCTGATTTCTCCTCCGAGGTCTTGTTTCTGTTCGCGCGCTGTTTTGGCTCTTTTTTTTTTTCTTTTGGCCGTTTGGTCCAGGAAAAATCTTCTGAAAGAGAAAGCTGTCTGTGGTTTCTCAATTCTTTTTGAGTTTTCTTCCTTTGTGAAGAGTGTTTGTTGCTCATCAAGGTCTGCACTTCGACTTCGGCAGGCTAAATATGGAAAATTTCATATTTCAGCTCTCCAAGTTTCTCTTGTTTCGTTTTTATGATAGTTTTGATTAATTGCTTTGTAATCTAGTTCCATTCAACCTCTATTTTGCTTCTTTAAGTTGAATGAAATACTGTAAGACTCTTGCCTCGTTAATTTTGAATCGGAAAAATTCAATCCAAAAGGGGATTATTTTACAGAAGAATCTAACATCATAATATGTTTTATTGTCAACGAGGATCTTTTCAATATGGTAGTTATTGTTTAAGATCATTAGTTAATTTATATTTTTCATATTAGACTCAGCGTTCTGCCTTGCCATTATAATTCTTCTCTCAGGAATACTTTTAACTATTTGTTATTTGCTATTTTAGTGAAGTTTAGCTGTGTGAACGGAAAAAAAAAAAAAAAATCATGTTTTTGTCAATTAATATTATGTTGAGTAATTTTCATAGAAAAAATAAATTGTTTAGAAATTAGATTTCACGTTGGTTGAGTTTTTCAAATTGTCTATCTATGAAAATCACAAAAATTGCTATATCAAAGTTGTTTCGATCCAGAAATTATCTAGTATAGATCACATAACAAAAAAAATAATTTTTTGTTTACGGCAATTTTAATAATGTAGACTTAATTGCTATTTGCTACGTCCTAATTGTTCTTAAATTTGAGGGCAAATACTAATTTATAAAGGGTTTCACTCTATGATGACAATTTAATTGACTACATGTCGACTTGGCCACTCGGTGTCGTCAGTCAGGGGAACTCCTTTCATTTGAAATGGAGGTAACAGTGGCAGATCTCATTTGAACGAAAGCAGAGCCCCCTCCTCTCTCAAAATCAGGGAGCGATGGAAGCCATCCTCACTAACTGTGTCCAGCACAGTCTTCGCCACTTCATGTACCGCAATGCTATTTTCATGTGCGAGCGTCTCTGCGCTGATTTCTCCTCCGAGGTCTTGTTTCTGTTCGCGCGCTGTTTTGGCTCTTTTTTTTTTTCTTTTGGCCGTTTGGTCCAGGAAAAATTTTCTGAAAGAGAAAGCTGTCTGTGGTTTCTCAATTCTTTTTGAGTTTTCTTCCTTTGTGAAGAGTGTTTTGTTGCTCATCAAGGTCTGCACTTCGACTTCGGCAGGCTAAATATGGAAAATTTCATATTTCAGCTCTCCAAGTTTCTCTTGTTTCGTTTTTTATGATAGTTTTGATTAATTGCTTTGTAATCTAGTTTCCATTCAACCTCTATTTTTGCTTCTTTAAGTTGAATGAAATACTGTAAGACTCTTGCCTCGTTAATTTTGAATCGGAAAAATTCAATCCAAAAGGGGATTATTTTACAGAAGAATCTAACATCATAATATGTTTTATTGTCAACGAGGATCTTTTCAATATGGTAGTTATTGTTTAAGATCATTAGTTAATTTATATTTTTCATATTAGACTCAGCGTTCTGCCTTGCCATTATAATTCTTCTCTCAGGAATACTTTTAACTATTTGTTATTTGCTATTTTAGTGAAGTTTAGCTGTGTGAACGGAAAAAAAAAAAAAAAATCATTTTTCAACTTCTGAATAGTTTCTCCTTTTCTTTTTCAGGTAAATTTGCAATTGTTGGCTTCCTGTTATTTGCACAACAATCAAGCCTTTTCTGCTTACCATATTTTGAAGGGTATCGAATTGTTATCTTTCAAGCTTGTGATCATTGACCAATTGATGACAATTCTCTTAAAACTTTTTTTCTCCCTCTTCTGAAAACTCCTTACATGTCTTTCTTTATTGTTGTTTGAAGGAAAACAGATGCCTCAATCCAGATACCTGTTTGCAGTATCATGCTTTCAGATGGATCTTCTTAATGAAGCTGAAGCTGCATTATGTCCGCCTACTGAACCTGGTGCAGAGGTAGTGAACCGCATTATGTTGGTGATTATGGGTCTGTCTTCTAGATCCACAAATTTTGTTAGTCAACATCAAAAGAAAGTATTGAAAAATTTTAATGCCAATATGCTTTCAATTTTATCATGCCCGCAAACAACAATCTGTCATGGATAACTTGTTCTTTGGTATTTTTATTGGTTCTTTGGTATCATCATTATTTTTTGGCTCATGCAGATACCAAATGGTGCAGCTGGTCATTACCTTCTTGGCATTATTTATAGGTTGCTTATTTTGTCCTCATTTTTTTTCTTAAATCTGTTTTGCTTGACTAGTAATATCACTCTCATGACATTTTCTCCAAATACTTTTAAAATGTTTGGAAGCATATATTCTAAGGGTAAAAATATGTCCTTGCCTGGTTGAAGGAATTTTGATCTTAAGAAGAGAGATTGATGGGAATTTTAAACAATCAGTTTTATGTTATATTTTTTTATTGGGTATCCCTGATAAATGACTCATGTCTCATGAACCTGTCCACATTTTACTCACCATAGGAAGATGATGGCTGTAACATACTATATGCCATTATTTTACTCTATAGTTTGCAATTTTTATATTCATAAAATTTCTTGGTCACATTAATTGTTTTTCCAATGCATCCGTTTGTCATTACTAAGTGGGATATTCTGTTTTAGGTACACTGATAGAAGAAAAAGTTCAGTTCAACACTTTAAACAGGCATCGTCTCTCGATCCTTTGATGTGGGTGGCGTACGAAGAACTGTGTGTACTAGGTTGGTACAAATTATTTCCCTGGGGGTTGACAGTATATTATTGCATCAATGGACTTTTTGTTTCTTTTTTTTTTTAACTGTGTAAATCTCATTTGAGGTGCTTATCAAGTCCACCAATGCCTTTTCATCTGAAGGAGATGAAAAATTTCTGATAGTCTCTTCTTGTCATATTTGTAAAATTTCAACTAGCATCAATATACTTCTTTAGTCATTGGGTTGGCTCTTTTCGTTTCTGTGGTGAATAATAACGTTGAGATCATATAATGCTCACATCACTAGGTGCTGCAGAAGAAGCAACTGCAGTTTTTAGTGAGGCTGCTGCTCTTCGTATGCAAAAACATTACCTGGATCAAGGATCTGTTTCTCAAACCTGTAAGACTTCAAATGAGGATTATAACTCTGTCACTTCAAAAATTCTGTTCCAGAAAATTCTAGTGCTAGGCAATTCAAAAATATCCAAGGCAATAACCTAAAAGACAGTCTTGGAAATTGTCATGGGGCACCTGTCTTTGGAGGAGCTGCAAGTCAGTCTGCAAATGGAGGTTCTTCTAATTTAATATTCTGCAATACCCCTTCACCAACTGTTCAACAGGTATACTACTATGCAGTGCTTATGGTTTACTAGTGGGAAAATCTAAAGTTACTCATTGAGTCTCTTTCTCTCCCTCGCTATACATATTGTGAAATTATGAACATGCAGTAGCGTGGGATTTTTTTTTTTTTTTATCTGCTTTCTACATTTTCCCTAGATATGTTATTAGTAATATGGCCAGTAAAATTGAAATATTATTGCTGTTTAACTAACCATTTACAAAACTAGTTCTATTTAACTCTTGCTTTTAATTGGGAACCTGTAAGTTCATTCTCTTTTGTTTTGATAAGTCAAGCATTTTCTTTTTTAATAATTCCTTATGCTGGATCTATAATTAATCATGTATCAAGACACAAAATTGTAATCATTTACTTTCTATGAACAATGATTTCATGTATTTAGAGTTAGTTATGAATCAAATCTTATGGGTATTGATGGGCGGCAAAGTTAAACCTCAACAAGTATAAACTGATCTTTCTTCCACGATTAACACAACCAGCACAATTAACACAGAACAATCAACATGAACAACATAAAACTAACACCAATTCAACAACAGAACACAAAATAACTGAAAACACCACAGGTCTGTAACTCCGGCCAGGAAAATAACCATGAGAAATACTCGGAAAACTTCAGCTACTCCCTAACAATAGTCAAGCAGAAAACAAAGAATAATCATAATCCTAATTGATCTTTCCTCCTGACTTTATCTCCTCCTGCTCCCTCTCCACTATCTTTCTAACAACCTTGCCAACTCAACTCATCCAAAAGACCAGAATTGCCCTCCTTTCAAGACATATTTCCTCTTCTTTTATAAGTCATCTCAAAACGAGTCTTCCCTTTATGCACCGTCTATAACAAGTATATTTACATTTATGTCCATTCTTATTTTAATTTCATTTGATACATCAGTGAAGTGGAAATGCTTAAGTGTTTAACACCATTTTATATCTGTTGAAATGTTGAACACATCATTACACTTTTTGTGCTTGCTATATGCAATAGAGAGACTGAGAATTCATCCTATTTTATTTGGGCATTTGAGCAGTTTTTTTAACTCTATGCTGGACCTATAATAGCTTTTCGTTTTAAACTACAAAATTTTGTCATTTTTTTATTATCATGCTACTTAGGTAACTCACTTTCAATGAAAAATTATTCATGTCTTTATAGTATATAAAGCAAATATTTTGAGCCTATTTACACCTGTGTCTATCTCTTTCATATTATTTGTACATAGACCATTGCTCATAATTCTAATATCTGCAGTTGTCTGGCATTGCTCCTCCTCCTCCATGTAGAAATCTTGTGCCAAATGGTCCGATCTTAAGTGCAGCTGGTGTAGAGAGTTCTTCAAGATCAACAATAAATTCCACGATTCCAGCTCCACGAAGGAAATTTGTAGATGAAGGGAAATTACGCAAGGTTATAGACGTGTAAACTGTCTTTTTATTTTGTCTTTTTATTTATCGATCAAGGATAATTTTTTCCTCCCGAACTGCTAAGAACAAAATGATTATTTCTAATTCGGTGAATGTATGGGCTCCCTTTAACAAACATGGATATGCTTTTCTTTTTGTCTCTTTGTTTTTGTATTACCATCAGATCTTTATCTGGAATGAATATGTCTAATTTGCTGCAAAGTTTTGGCCCGCCTTTTACATGCAATTACCAAAAATACGTGAATAAATTGAAATGACCAAAGTATTAATGGTCTTATTTCCTCGGGAGGATATTTTAGACATTGTTCCAAATATGCTTTTTTTTTTAAACTAGTGTGTTTGCATTGGATTCTTGGATATGTATTTTCCAACTTGATCTCGTTTAGACAACTCTAGACATTTTTCTGCATGTTTTGGCTTCTTTCACAGGATCACTGTTTGGTAGTATTCTTGGGATATAAATGCACCCCAAGTTTATGTGACATTTTATTCTTTTATTGTGATAGCATAATGTTTGTTACCATAACGTGGTTTTTTTGTCTAAACCTCAGATTTCAGGGAGATTATTTTCTGATTCTGGTCCTCGACGAAGTACAAGGCTAGCAGGAGATGCATCAGCTACTAATGGAACTAATAACTCCACTAAATATCTTGGGGGTTCCAAGTTGGGTTCTATGGCATTTCGTTCCATCACACTGCGAAAAAGTCAGCAATCCTTGGAAAATAGTGATGAAGGTGATACATTTTCTTTTCCACACATATACTCAGAGCTGAAGAGTATGAAGCTCTTTCAAATTATTTTATGGTTACTGAAAAACTTTCAACTTTGAAGAATTAGAAGTGAATGATTGAATGAGAGTTTTTATCATTTCTTAAGTTTTTTTTTTTTTTTTTCCTGTGATTCTTTGGAAGGGTTTCCTATGACAAATCAATCTTCTTTTCGTTTGTATGGCTTACCAATATTACTGATGCTTCTGGTATATGGACTCTGCCATATTGAACTTAGCAATAGCTCCTGGTTATTTATTGTAATTTGATTTTCTTCTTCTTTTCATTGTTGTTGCTGGAAGTCTTCCATTTACTAAGCATATTTGCACAAAATGATATGTACGCAAAGGCCTTTATGAGCATGTTTTCTATCAAAATTCAGATAAGTCTATTCTTCCGTGTTGCATGTGGTGTTGTGTCTTGTTATGACAAATGTGTTGGCTTGTTTGATTAATGTTATCTTATAATCCCGGTCGCTACCTAATGTTTACATGCTTAATTCTCATTATTTGCTCATTGGAGACAGGGATGTCGAATGAGGCTTTTGATGATTATCGTTCATGTAGTACGGCCACTGTTTCTAGTTCATCTTCTCATTGTGATAGTAAAGCTCCTGAGAGAGATGGAACAGCCATACCAGTTAGTAGCACCATAACAGATGATTCAAAAATTAATAATGGTGCCTATGAAATATTAGGCCTTTTAAGAACTCTTGGGGAAGGCTATAGACTTTCTTGCATTTATCGGTGCCAGGTATCTCTATTATTGTTAAAGAAACAAGAGATAAAACTGAACAACAACTGTTGATGAAACTTTTAGGATGAAATGTTCAACTTGTTTTTCCAATTGCTTCCTGTGGTGCAGGATGCTATAATTGTCTACAATAAACTTCCGCATAGGCATTATTGTACAGGATGGGTGCTTTCTCAGGTACTGGTAGTGGTTGTGTAGCTGCTTCTCATTTTTGAATATTTGCTCTTTCCATGTTATTTGCTAAAGCAAGCGGTCTGCAATGATTTTTATTGACGTTAGCAAGTTCAATATAAATGAAGGTTTTGGTAAAATTAGTGTTGTTTCAGTTGATACTAGATGGTTAGGTTCTTGTCCGTGAGAATGATCTTTTTAAATTTTTTGTGTAAAAAACAAGAGTACATTATTTATGTTATTGTATAAACACATGAAGATTCTTGTTTTGACTCCAACAGTTCAATAAATTGTCAGATGGCTCTTGCTACTGAGTCTGTTTATTGTATTTATGGTTTTCTTTGTTGTGCATCCTTATGGAATATGTCATGGGTGCTATTTTCATCAAAGCCATTTGAGTGTAACATAGATGAAGTAATTTTCATATATAATCCATAGAGATGGGAGTTAGGATCTCTAGAAATTTTATTATTTAGTATGTAAATCAACTTATTCTCTTGTCTTTTCCCTCAAATTATTCCCTCCATGTACTTTGTCTAAAGTTAGTTTGAATTGTGATTTCAAATACTTTAAAGTACTTCCCAGCAATTGATTTAAAAGATCTGAGAATTTTTATTTTTATAATTTAATTTTGTGTTGGTGGGTTCGCTCTTTCCAGTAGTACATTTTGTACACAAAGAAGATATTCATTTTTACCAATAAAAAAATCTTGTCATTTGTAGCAAACAAATTTAAGTACATGTCTCATCTTTGAAATATTCGAACTGCAGGTTGGAAAAGCATACTTTGAATTGGTAGATTATTTGGAAGCTGATCGAGCCTTTAGTCTTGCTCGCCAGGCATCACCTTACAGTTTAGAAGGAATGGATGTATATTCTACAGTTTTGTATGTGAGTTCTTTAACATTCGTTGGTTATCACTTATCACTGTATTAACACCGATGGATTATGTTTGAAAATTTTATCTTTATAATTTAATCTTGGTTGCACTATTGAGGAAACATTCGTTGGTTATCAATTATCACTGTATTAACACCGATGGATTATGTTTGAAAATTTTATCTTTATAATTTAATCTTGGTTGCACTATTGAGGAATTATTAACTTGATAGAAAAATCACCCATAAGTAGACATGATAAGAGTTTTTATTTAATTAGGGTAGGGGCCCAAGAGCAAGGCTAATATATATACCTATTGTTGTCTATAAGTGATTTTCAGTGTCTGGCTATAGAATGAAATCTTACATTAGAAAAACCTGCAAATTTTCATCAGTTTTACTCCATAGAGGGACTTTTTTTTAAACTCAGGAAATAACTTTGTTGTGACTATAACCTAGAGCTTTGCGTGGAAGAAAAGCCGCAAATACTGGAATAGCTCATAACCTTGGTCCCCTATAGATGTTTTGATTAAAACCACAAAATATGCTAAACAGCCTGACATAGTAGGTATGATAAATGATTAGAAATTACTAATCAATGTAGTAAGAATTTGTTTTTTCCATCTTAATTTGTCTTGTACCTGCTGCGCTGCTAATATCCTGGTCTTTTTTTCCTGAACCCACAAAGTTGTTACTCATGTCCTTTGAATTTTTAATGCAGCATTTGAAGGAAGACATGAAATTAAGTTACTTAGCTCAAGAACTGATAGCAACCGATCGCTTAGCTCCTCAATCTTGGTAAGTAAGTTAAACTTCGGTTGATAATTAATTCTTGTTTCTTGAAACAGTCACTGAATGCTTGTGAGTGATATTGCTTGGTTCTTTCTTCTATTTTGTTTTATCACAGTATTTCTATCTCTCTATAATGTTATTCTGAAGGATAGTTTGTCACCAGAAATAAACATATATCTGCATTAGTATAACTTTCCCTTTCATCCCAATATTCTTTAATGAAGTTTCAGAACTATGCATTCTGTGCTGTTTCTATCTCAAAGACGAGATGTTTGTGTTCCGTGGATTACTTAGAAATACAAAAATGTTCAGTATATATTATACATTTCAAAATTAAACTTTGAATGCATACATATTTTCTCTATTCAGAGTTTTCATCGTTAATTCATTTTTTCGGGACTGGATAAAAATGTAGGTGTGCAATGGGAAATTGCTATAGCTTGCAGAAGGACCATGAAACTGGTCTAAAAAATTTTCAGCGTGCTATTCAATTGAACTCAAGATTTGCATATGCTCACACCCTTTGTGGTCATGAGTATGAAACTTTTCCTTTTAACAACTTAAGCACTTGTATATGTTTTGCTTAATTAGTTGTAATAAATTTCAGCTGATCATTTGTCTGTGGTTCTGTTCAGACATGTGGCTTTAGAGGATTTTGAGAATGGAATTAAGTGCTACCAGGCTGCACTACGAGTCGATGTAAGACATTACAATGCTTGGTATGGGCTTGGAATGGTGTATCTTCGCCAAGAAAAGTTTGAATTTTCAGAGCATCATTTCCGAATGGCGTTCCAAATAAATCCTCGCTCATCAGTAATTATGTCATATCTTGGTACAGCATTGCATGCCTTAAAGGTTAGTCATCTTTTTATATTTATAATATATTTATACCTTATAAAAGATATCTTCTATCATTTGATAAAACTGTTTTGCATGATTGGATAGAGGAATGAGGATGCATTAGTGATGATGGAGAAAGCTATTTTAGCCGATAAGAAGAACCCTCTCCCTACTTATCAAAAAGCTAACATACTTTGTAGCCTCGAAAACTTTGATGAAGCTTTAGAAGTCTTGGAGGAGCTCAAAGAAACTGCTCCTCGTGAAAGCAGTGTGTATGCTTTAATGGGTAAGATCTACAAGCGACGAGACATGCATGAAAAGGCTATGCTTCATTTTGGTATTGCTTTAGATTTGAAACCATCAGCCACAGATGTTGCTACTATTAAGGTGACTATCTTTACTTGCATTACAAATACAAGTGTAGGAATTGATTATGCCTCAGGAGTATTATTTCATGGTCTTGAAATTTTTTTTTTTTTACTGGGTTCATTTTATTTAAATAGGGTCCTTATTTAAATATTTTTGAAAATTTAGAGTTTCCTTATTCAAATAATTTGGTTTTATACGTATTGATATTAAATAATTAGATAAAGTGCAATTTAGACTTTAACACTTAAGGTACTTATAGATTAGATCTTAATTTTTTTATTTATAAATTAAATATCCACCTTTGCAGCTATCACTAATTCGGACACGAATTAGATCAATTAAATCACGAATTAGGTCTTAATTCAGACGTTTTCGTTGATTTATCTTTTAAATCCAGCATAGATAACATGTTTTTCATTTAATCAAGCGTTTTGACCTAATTTCTAACTCTTTTGGCGATTTCTAAATCGATTTTAGAACTCTGTCAATCTCTCGACAAAGTATAAAATTGACAATTAGGGGATCGATACAGTTTGAAATCGGGTTAGATATCGTCGAATGATTAAAAATTGATTAAAGCACTTGACCAAATGGAAAACTTGACATACACGTTGTTGAGATATATTACTGTGTAAGTTTTGTGTAGATAATTTAGAGTTATTAAGTTTTATTGATTTATAGGGATTAGAATATTTTTCTGTATATGTGTATTTAGTTTATTCCCTAGTTTGAATTATTCTTTCCTTATTTAATAGGGTTCTATTCATGTATATATCTTAGAAATCAATGAGTAAGAAATAGATTATCCTTCTCCTCGTTCTGTTATCTCTCAGTCGCGCACTTCTGATCTGAAAGTCACGTGATTGTGTTTCTTCGTCTGGTTGCGCAAAAATAGTCGATCGAAAGTCTTAGTTCTGTCATTGGTCATGCAGAAGTCGTCGGTCAGAGGAGGTCTCTTCATTCGTGTCTCTGTTCATTTGGAGGCAGAAGGAAGAATTTTTTTTTATTCTTGTGGTGATTCGTTCTCCATGGCAGAACAACATTTGGGTACTAGTTCTGCTGGTGATTCTAATAACAATTTCACTGTTACCTCTCATAAGTTAAATGAGAGTAACTTTCTTCAATGATTCCAGTCCGTCAAACTATTCGTTCAAGGAAATAGTAAATTTGGATCTCTCCTGTTCTGCAGTGAAGTTTGAAGATGAAGGTGAAAACTATGATAGGTGGGAGATTGAAAACTCAATGGTCATGTCATGACTGGTGAATTCAATGGAGCCAGATATTGCTCGGACCTATCTCTTCCTTCCAACCACGAATGATATATGAGAGGCTGTAAAGAAGACCTACTCTGACTTTGGGAATGCAGGGCAGCTCTTTGAGATCAAGACTCAATTGAGGAAGGCCAAACAAGAAGAGAAGAGTGTAACGCAATACTACAATGATCTCAAAATTCTATGGCAAGAGTTTGATTTATTATGTGATTACAAGTGACACTGTGCAAAGGACAGTGCCTTATTTCATAAAAAAGTCGAGAAAGAGAGGGTATTCGATTTCCTGGTAGGCCTAACAAGGACTTGGATGAGGTGCGTGGACGGATACTTGGTCGAGATCCTCTTCCAAGTACTTGTGAGGTTTTTGCTGAAGTACGCAGATAAGAAAGTTGTTGATTGGTGATGCTCGACCATGAGTCAAGCAATTCCTACAGCAGAGACCTCTGCATTGATGATCACTAAGCCAGATAAATCCACTCAGAAGTATCCTAAGCGCTTATATCGACCAGTCTGCGAGTTCTGTAGTAAACTTGGGCATGTTGAAGCTAAATGTTGGAAGCGTCACGACAAACCTGCTGACTTCACTCCAGCCAACAAATCCTTTCGTAACAACAAAGGAGGATTCCAAGTCTCATATGAATAACCTGCAGCATCTCAGTCATCTAGTGACAATTTTTTCTTCAACTAGGAAAACTTAGAACAATTGTATCGTTTATGGAGCCCACATCAGTATGCTAACACCATATCCAATCCATCATCTTCTCTAGCAAAAAAAGGTACTCATGCCGCCGTGTTTTGTGTAACATTAGATAAATTTGACCCCTGGATCATTGATTCAGGGGCCACTGATCATATGACAGGTTTTTCTTATATGTTTTCAACTTACTTCCCTTGTTCTGGAAATCAAAAAGTCAAAATTGCAGACAGTTCAATGTCTGCAATTGTCGGAAAAAGTTCTATCATTGTCTCACCTTTCCTTACCTTAAACAATGTCCTTCATGTCCCAAACTTATCTTATAACATAATGTCTGTTAGCAAAATAACTCATGATTCTAACTATTTAATCAAATTTGGATATACTGGTTGTGTTTTTCAGGACCAATGCTCGAGGAAGATGATTGACAATGCTAAAGAAAGTGGTGGTCTTTACTACTTTGCCTCAGACAGCTTCTTGAGTAAACAAATTCAGAAACCATGTTCTAGTTTTTTATCTTTAGATAATGAAATTATGTTATGGCACTATAGATTTGGTCCTCCTAGTTTGGTTATTTGAAACATTTATTTCCTGTTTTATTCAAGGATAAAGATATTGGTTCTTTTCAATGTGAGATTTGTCAATTTGCTAAACATAGGCGATCTGTTTATCCTACTTTAGCATACAGGCCATCTAAATATTTATTTCCTGTTTTATTCAAGGATAAAGATATTGGTTCTTTTCAATGTGAGAATTGTCAATTCGCTAAACATAGGCGATCTGTTTATCCTACTTTAGCATACAGGCCATCTAAAACTCAATTTCAGTCTCAAATTCAAGTTTTTAGAACTGATAATGAGAGAGAATATTTTAATAACATTATTGGTAAGTTTCTTGTAAAACAATGCATTATCTATCATAGTTCGTGTATTGATACACCCTAACAGAATGGAATTGCCGAAAGAAAAAATAGACATCTATTAGAGGTAGCTCGTACTCTCATGTTTTTTATGAGTGTACCTAAAAGATTTTGGGGTGAAGCCATATTTAATGTTGCATACCTAATTAATATGATGTCCAAGAAAGTACTAAATTATCGAACCCCCTTAAAATCTTTACTATCATATTTTTTTCACAACAGATCTTTCACTCACTTGGTACCTAAAGTTTTTGGTTGTACTAGTTTTGTTCACATTCATGATCATAACCAAAATAAATTAGACCCTTGGGCAACTAAATGTATTTTCTTAGGTTTCTCTCATATTCAAAAATGATATAAATGTTTTGATACGAACTCAGGAAAAAGGCTTGTTAGCATGGATGTCACATTTTTTTGAAAAAAAAAAATTCTTTAGGGGGAGAATAGGGAAACAAGCGAAGATAAGTTTTGGGAACCGTTGTTATGTCACACATGTTATTAACTATGACCAAAACAAGACAACAAATGGAGAACCTGTAGTGAGTAATGTGGTCTCCACCTCTGATCTTCGTGTTTACTCGAGAAGGAAAGAAAAACAACGTATTGACTTACTATCGACTCCAACAGTGCCATCATCTGAACCATGTGTTGATCCGGGTAATTTCAATTCTATTACTCCTATTCCGTTTCCTCTTGATCAGACTCTAAAGTTTGATCACAGTGAGTTAATTCAAAGTGATCTTATTGTACCTATAGCTCTTAAGAAAGGATATTGAGTGTACCAAATATCTTATTACTCAGTCATGTGTTTTATCATAAACTCTCACCTAGTTTTAGAGCCTTCACCACTAGCGTCACTGATGACGAAATCCCAAAAACGATACAAGAAACACTAAGTATTCCAAAGTGGAATGAGGCTGTCATAGAAGAAATAAGAGCATTGGAAATAAATGAAACTTAGGAGATGACAAAACTTCCAAAAAGAAAACACCTTGTAGGCAGCAAGTGGATTTTTACAATCAAGTGTAACTCTGATGGCTTGATAGAAAGATACAAAGTCAGACTTGTAGCTCGAGGGTTTACTCAAATGTACAGCCTAGATTATGTGAAAACATTTGCCTCAGTTGCCAAACACAACACTGTCAGGGTCTTACTTTCACTAGCTGCTAACCTGGATTGGTCTCTATTATAGTTTGATGTTAAAAATGCATTTTTTAATGGTGATTTAGAAAAAGAGGTGTTTATGAAAGTGCCTCTAGGTTTTGATAATGCAAAGTGTAGTGGGGAAGATATGCAAACTAAGGAAGTCCTTATACGGGCTCAAGCAATCCCTTCGTGCATGGCTTGTGAGGTTCGCAAGGGCTGTCAAGGGCACGGCTATTCACAAGCTCAATCAGATCATACTCTATTCTATAAACACACTTCAGGAGATAAAATTACTATTTTGATTGTGTATGTGAATGATATAATAATGATAATGACAGGAAACGATGAGATGGAGCTATCAACTTTGAAGAAGCTTCTAGCTCATCTGTTTGAGCTTAAGGACATGGGAAATCTCAAGTTCTTCCTAGGTATGGAAGTAGGTAAATCAAAGAATGAGATTGCTATATCTCAGAGGAAGTATGTGCTCGATTTTCTAAGAGACAGGTCTCCTCGGATGCAAGTCTGCCTCGACACCTATTGATTCTAATCAGAAACTCGATCGAGCTAAGAATGAGGTGTCTGTGGACAAAGTCAGGTATCAGAAACTGGTTGAAAAACTGATTTACTTAGCTCATACAAGGCCTGATATAGCATTTGTCGTTGGCTTAGTAAGTCAGTTCATGCATTGTCCAACTGAATATCACCTCAAGGCTGTCTACAGATTCCTCCACTATCTCAAAGGAAGTTCGGGTAAGGGCATCATGTTCAAGAAAAATCAAAACAGACAGATTGAAGTGTTTACAAATGTTGATTGGGTAAGATCTAAAACTGACTAGATGTCTACATCAACCTATTGCACGTTTGTATGGGGCAATTTTGTGACATGGTGAAGTAAAAAGCAAGATGTTGTGGCAAGGAGCAGTGCAGAAGCTGAGCTCAGAGCAATGACTCAAAGCGTTTGTGAAGTTATTTGGCTTAGAAGTATCTTAAAAGAACTTAAGAGCAAGATTGATAAGTCAATAAAGCTGTTTTGTGACAATAAGCCAGCCATCAGCATTGTACATAATCCAGTGCAACACGACAGAGGGGAGATTTGTATGCCATATGTACTAACATTTGTACAACTTGTAGATGTTCTCACAAAATGGCTCTTCAAGCAGGTGTTTGAAGATCTTCTAGTAAGTTTAACATGATTGACATTTTTGCTCCAGCTTGAGGGAGATTGTTGAGATATATTATTATCTAAGCTTTGTGTAAATAATTTAGAGTTATTAAATTTTATTATTAATTTATAGAGATTAGAATATTTTTTTGTATGTGTATTTAGTTTATTCCCTAGTTTAGATTATTTTTTCTTTATTTACTAGAGTCCTATTCATGTATATGTCTTAGAAATCAATGAGTAAAAAATCATTCAACTCTAATACATGTATTGGATTTAATGAAGGAAATTGACGAAAATGTCCAAATTGCTAATATGTAGATTTTTTACTTGTAAAAGAAATAGTTCAAGATCTAATATGTAAATGATTCTAGTAGTTTCAAAGTATTTTCTCTATATTTTCGTCCTTCAATGTTCATTTGCAATTCTAATTACAATCATTCTAACTTCCGTAATCTCTCGATCTGTTACAATAGTTTCCACTTCTCAGTGAAAGACTTCAGTTTTTCAGCCATCTTGTCATTTGATTGTTTAACAGGCTGCAATTGAGAAGTTGCATGTACCAGATGAAATGGAAGATAGTTTGTAAAATTTACTTTTCAGGGCCAGAGTTCACTGCCGAAGGGTAAAATATCTGCCAGATGAAATGGAAGATAGTTGTAAAATTTACTTTTCAGGGCCAGAGTTCACTGCCGAAGGGTAAAATATCTGCCTCAAAACGCTCGATGATGCCCGAGCTTTCGACATCCAGGCGAATGACAAAACAAATGCTCAACTCGATCTTTCACTTGCAGGTAAGCTCCTTCGAATTGCTCGGAACCTTACACACTAGATTCAATTTCTTCATTCTGCCTCATATCCTGTCTTAAAATTTTGTAAACCAACACAGTAGTAAGATTAGTTGTAGACGAAAGAGTAACTATTTCATTAAATATCAAACTGAGAAATGAAATTACTGGCGTTGTTGTATGAGTACTCAAACTCTTCAAGTTTGCCTCGCTTTTATTTTCTAGTTTCATCTACATAATTTTGGTTTAACACGTGCAAAGTTCTAATCTACGTGATAGATATAGTAAACTTCTGAATTTTCAAATTGTGTATCAATGAAAATTCGATTAGTTAATGTGTTGATCTGTTACTATTGCGTCAATCTGGTATTACTTATCAAATAAATGCGTAGGAAATGCCATCTAAACCATTTGAATTTAGTTTGTTGCCAAAAATATGATTGTCAACTATGTTAGTTGCTCTTTATTTAAAAAAAAAAAGTTAAATCTGGTCACTTATTTATTTTTTCCGTAATGATATGGGTCATTTAGTGTTGGTGTAATGTTATGGTATTATATCACTAATTGACTAAAAATTTGGTAAATTAATAAGCGTCTTTATAAAATTATCAATTTTCTGTTAGGTAAATTATGTCACCTACTTGACAGGTTTTGCAATCTACATAAAACTTAATAGTTTGGTGGATTGTTTTAAATTAAGGAAATTCTTTGGGTGCTACAGGCTACACGCCGGTTTTGTTCGGTTCAACTCCAAAGTTTTGTTCCTAGTTTTAAGAATTGAATTGTTCAAGGTTCAGAATCCAGTTGAAATTGAGTTTGGTTTTTCAATTCTGTTTCCGTCCAATTTTGATTTGATTTTTGGCAATTTTAGTCGGTTTTTTATTGGTTTTAACATGTAATTTAAAAATAAAAAACTGAAATTGGGTTTTAATAAAAAAGTAGATTACGTGAGTAATGTTAAGTTTATCTTTTAATTTTTAAAATTTAAATTTTGTCTCCTTTTAACAAAATAAATTACAAAAAATTAATATTCCACTAAATGCAAACTCAATTATTCGGAAAGGAGATGATAAGGTTAGGTGCTGACCTGGACACTTAGGACCCCACTTAACATGCCAAATTGAAAGCATAAGCCAAGTGGCAATCTGTAAAAACAAATCACAGTTAAAAAGTGGTAACCGTTTGCTAGCCCGGACGAGACTTTAGAAAACACCGAAAATGACATGAAAATTAAAGCTCTAAGTATGCGTCTTTTGGAGATTGGACCACCAATAATGAATAATGTGGTAAGAGCTCCTCAAATATCTAAAAATAATGGACCTCTTCCATTAACAGGGATGGCAAAATTCATCAAGTTAGGTGCAATCGGATAGAAATTAGCAAAAAAAAATTTCGAAATACTCGTGCGTCACATCATGGCAATGTCGTAACATCGTATTTATAGTTTGGTACAAACTCGTATCGATACACTATAAATACTTTTGTTTTCGTCGCTAATTTCACTTTCACGCTTCGATAAGCTGCACTTATCCTTGATGATCGATTATTCTTCTACTAGAGTTTTTTGTCAAATGCAATTTGAATGTGTACTTAAAATTCTTGTCATTTTCCAACTATAAAGAATTAGTGTTTTATAACACTTGTTCAATGTATTTGACTATATTATAACATATCATTTATGTTGCGATTTGTGCTTAAAATTATGCAATGTCACGACTGGATCAAGCAAAATCGTCGCGATAAGGGTAAATTAGTAATTTACTATAATTTGCTACATTATTTAGTATAGTTAATATTATTCAGTAAATAAAATAAAAAATAATATTATTTATAAATCGAAAAAATATTTTTCTATAAATGAAAGCCTTAGGTCCTTGTATGACAAGAAAAAAAATGAGACATGTTCTAGACTTACACTCAAAGCAAAGACATAAAAGCAATAAACATAACCCTTCCAAAAGATCTATTAAAAGAAGTAATGTCTCCCTTTTGATTTTGACAATCTCTCTTTTGTATTTATTTATTTTAAAAAAGTGTTCTTGTTTAATATTTTATCATACGTGTAAAAGCTTCTAAGTTTGATGGGATATAAATAAATCTAGATTTTAAACTTGTTCTTTTTTAAATCTAGATTTATTTATATCCCATCAAACTTAGAAGCTTTTACACGTATGATAAAATATTAAACATAATGGACAAAAAAGTAGTTGTGACAAATAATATGGTTACGATATGAATATAAATGTACGGATTAATATGCGCACGAAGAGATTTATTATCGATAGATATTTAAAAGTTATTTTAGTAGTTGTTAATTATACAATGGAAATAATTTTGTAGAGTTTCGATCCGAACCATAGTGTATGAGTGAAATTATTCGAAGAATCATGGGAGAATATAGTAATTTTTTGGATAATAAACTTCTTTTTTTTTATCTAACAATGTTACGCAAATTACAAATTTAAATCTCATGAATGTCACGTATTTCTTATTTAGTGACTATTAATATTTCATGAGATTTTAAATATTTCCATTATTATAAAGCCCTGGCAGTACAGTGTGATCTATCTCAAAACTGACGACAGTCGGCTTTGATCAATCATTTTCATATATGAGTAGTTGCATTCAGGAGAAAAGAAAGGTTGCATCCACTTTGTCTCTTATTATTTATTGTTTAGAGTAAGGTCTAATTTAAACCCTAATCTTAATGTTCATTTACAATAAATATTTCGATATTATTTTTTTTGGATATTAGTAAATGTATTTTTGCCATCCGTTAAATATCACGTGAAATGCATATCACAGACTTTCTTTGTAATTTTGACTTTCTTTCTATAGTTTCTCTTAACGTATGTGATGCGATTCTTTTAAATTTAACCAAGAATGAAATATGTGGTGTTTTGTAGTGTTTAAAAAAAAGTCTGCCATGTATATTATGCGTGATCAATTTTAACAGATTAAAAAATGACAAGAACAAATTCTAAAAAAAATAATAAAGGTATTTGTTGTAAATTACTCATAAATCAATGTTTAAATTAGATTTTGTTGAATATCCGACAGAGAGGAAAGCAAAGGTCCTGTATATAATAAAAGGGATTCCCTCAATTCTTGATTTAGCTTTTGGAATGAGTTCTACCCCTTTCATGTTGTAAGATTTTACTTATTTTGGTGAACGAATTTTGTTTGGGTCGAGTCAAAACTTTCGCGAAGAGGGATAAATGTGATTTAGCAAAATTATAATTTTTTTTGAAGTCTATGATAAGCTATGGTCTCAACTTGAAATTACGTATTACGAGCTGTAAGGGTGCACGTTATGAACGATATTATATATTTATTTTAGTTTTACAATTTGCGGCGCATAAACTTTCTTTGAAACTTGATTTTTGTATAATAAATTTCTCTCTTATAATTTATTTTATTTATAATTTGTTTATCTTTGTAGTTTTGTATATATATAATTTATAAAAGAAAAAGAAGAAAGAAAAGGAATTGAAATACGTGTTAGATGTAGGGTGGTTCTAACTCTAAAGTTGGAAGCAAACATTTGGGTTTTATCAAGGTATGCGTGACAACGCAACACAAAGCTGGCAGAGATTAACGGCTAGGATTTCATTTGGACCTGAGAAAAAGACCTCCACGTGTCAATGTATTTCTCAAGTTATCAGTTGCCAACTTTGGCAAGCTGTCCTCTCTCTCTCTCTCTCTCTCTCTCTCTCTCTCTCTCTCTCTTCTCTTTCTCTCTCTATAGATTAATGAGGTTTAAGAAGGATTACATTTGATGCAAGTATCAAACTTCATTACGTGGACGGTACAAGATTGTTATAATTAAATTTGACACAAAAAGCATTTAAATATTTAGAGTAATTTTAAATTTATTATATAATTTTATTTTATAACGTAACTTACGTTAAATGGTGTAATTGATGTTTTATTTTGAGTATTTATAATATATTTTAATTAATATATCATGAACGATACTTAAACGTCACGTTAAGAAGTAAAATTATAATGTAAAATTTAAGATAAGGCCAAAATTACCAAAAAATTATATTATATATATTTGTTATTTAAAGATGTATCATGCAACTTTAATAAAACAATAAAAGGTTTTGTAGGTAAAGCCATATAGGTTTTTTCTAAAACTAATATTTCATTTTTAATTTTATTCCACCAAACTATGTTTTTTTTTATCCAAAAAAGTTGATTTTTTTTTTTCATTTAATCATACGAGATTTGGATGTGCATAAGAGCTTATAGGTCATTTTATTGCAGATGTTCATGGTGATGTCATCACCGTATCGTCATTAGTTTCAGTTTCACATCTGAGAGGTATCGCAAAAGAAAAAATCAAAAGAAATGTTAAAACTTCACGACGATATGGTGAAACTAGTTCAACGACTATTCATTGATTGTATTCAAGAGTATTGATTCCATTGGGGTGTATTCAACATATTGTGAATCAATTCGTTGTAACAACTTTGATAGCTCGGTGATACCATGGAGGAGGATATGTGATTTATTTTCAAATCTTTCAAGTTTAAGGAGTGCTTAAATGTGGTTGGAAACCGTTGTTGAGTTGGTCCTACATGGGTTTTTATGGAAGAGGAGATTATTTTGTTGAAGTTTTGCAAATTTGTTCCTTGCATCAGAATTTCTGAAGATGGAAATTGTTAGAGTTCAGTATTCTGATTCATTTGGGGTTGGGTCGAGAAGCCTGTGTTTCAATCTCTCATGTGAAATTCGTGTCAAAGTAAAGATTGTTAGGGTTTGATGTGACTCGTATTCTAGTTGGACTGAGTTAGAACTATATTCAATATTTAAAGTTTTGTTGTTTCTCTATACATTGATACTTGAATCGCAAAACTCAACTATACATTGATTTTGATATAATGAATTTTTTCCATGTATGTGATTTGTTTGTTGGAAGGATTTTTCACGTAAATTTTAGTGTCATGATTTTTCACGCTTTCTTTTTATGACTTATCGTGTTCGATTGTCAACCGCTAAATTATTATTTTCTTATTTAAACTCATGTTGAGTGTTGACCATATATTTATTGAAATTGTTTGATGTGATCCAATGTGCCAATCAGATCATGCACAAGGACCTTAACCCATTACAAAATATAGTGCGATGACCTGAAAAAGGGGTCGGGCACAATCTCACATCGCTTGGAGGAAGATGAAAATGAAACATATGTAAAAGATGCATCTCTTAGAAAGTAAGACGCGTTTTGTAGCACAATTGCACCGGAGCCCATTATAACTCTGAAGTTAAGAGTACTCAGGCGAGGGCAGTACCAAGTTGGGTGATTACTCAGGAAGTCCTCGTTGAAAATAAATTCGTGAGTACGATTGCGGGGCAAACCTCGGGGATTTAAGCCTGAGTATAGGCAAATCCCGGAGCCGAATATAGGCAAATCCCAGATTGCTACAAAGCGAACAATATCTTATTGGAAAAGAGAGGTCGTTACAAATAGTATCAGAGTCTCTACCGAACCGAAAATGTGGCCGACCAGGACGTCGGACCCTCAAAAGAGGGAGTGATTGTGACGACCCAAAAAAGGGGTTGGGCGCAATCTCACATCGTTTGGGAGGAAGATGGAAATGAAACATATGTACAAGAGGTTTCCCCTAGAAAGTAAGACGCGTTTTGTAGCACAATTGCACCGGATCCCATCAGAACTCCGAAGTTAAGAGTGCTCAGGCGAGAGCAGCACCAAGTTGGGTGATCACTTGGGAAGTCCTCGTTGAAAACAAATTTGTGAGTACAATTGCAGAGCAAACCTCAAGGATCTAAGCTCGAGTATAGGCAAATCTCGGAGCCGAGTAAAAGCAAATCCCGGATCATTACAAAGCGAACAATATTTACTATAAAAGAGGGGTCATTACAAATGGTATCAGAACTTCTACCGAACTGAAAATGTGGCCGATGAGGACGTCGGGCCCCCAAAGGGGGGGAGGGTGATTGTGACAACCCGAAAAAGGGGTCGGTCGCAATCCCACATCGCTTGGGGGAAGATGGAAATGAAACATATATAAAGAATGTCTCCCCTAGAAAGTAAGACTGCGTTTTATAGCACAATTGCACCAGATCTCATCAGAACACCGAAGTTAAGAGTGCTCGGGCGACAGTAGTATCAAGTTGGGTGACCACTTGAGAAGTCCTCATTGAAAACAAATTTGTGAGTACGATTGCGGGGCAAATCTTCGGGGATCTAAGCCCGAGCATAGAAAATCTCGGAGCCAAGTATAGGCAAATCCTAAATCCTTACAAAGCGGATGATATCTTACTGGAAAGGAAGGGTCGTTACATATAGGAGGTCCAATGAGAAGCCAAAGAAGCAAAGAAAGACACATTAGGCAAAAAAAACATCAAAATGCTGCAAGAGAGCATGCAATGTGCTCGCCCAGATCCAGCTGTGCGCACCTAGACCAAGCTATGCGCGCCCCAGCATGCCTTGACCCAGCAACTTATGTGCCCAACCCGCACGCGCCCAAGCCCGTGCGCCTCGCGCCTGATACGCTTGCGCACCAGCCCATCGCGCAGCAAGGCCGCACGCGCCTGACATCAAACCCAACATTTAGTTTTTGGAGTTTCTTTATTTTATTTTATTATCGTATTTTACTTATTTTGTCTATTTAAACATATGAGTTAGACTTTGTTTTGAGAGTTTGATGATTAATGAAAATTAGTTTTTTGCTTGTTGAGAGAGTCTTCTCTTTGAACACGATCTTCTTCAAGTATTGATTTGAAATATCAAACTTGATAGCTTTGGTTCAACCAACAAGTTTGGTTCGACTCAAGCTTCTCTTATTTGATAGTTTTGATTCAACCAACAGGTTTGGTTTGGGTCAAACTCTGTTATTTGATAACTTCGGTTCCATCGACAATTTTCAATAGGGGTCAAGTTCCCTGTTTTTCTTGAATACAAGGCGTTTCTATGAATTATTCCGTGTTGTTGTCGGGTCTCGGATCTCATAATATCGAGGGTCCGCATCATTTGGTATGAGAGTTTTGGCTCCGCTGATTCAAGGTGGTATCTTTAATTTTTGTTGTCAATCTTTTCTTCATCTTATTCTATTTGTCCTAGTACTTGTAAAACACAAAAAATTAAATTTTTTTCATCTTTATTATCAAGTCTCGATTTTTATCATTAATTCTTTCTTCTTGCGAATTTCTCTTCTTGAAATTCGAAAAGTACGAAAAAAATCTATTCTTTGTCAATTTTTTTAAAATTTTTGACAAAGACAAAAAAAAAGTTGTCAAAAAGTCAAAAGAAAAATCAAAATTTTGTTCTAGAGATTTCAAAAATTCTATCATTTGAGATTCAAAGATTCGTTATTAAATTCGCGATAATTGTTCTTGAATATTCAAATTGTTGAATCTTCATTTGGAATATTGTCTTTATCCAAATTTATTATTTGAAAATTCAAATTGTTGTTGAATCTTTATTTGAAATATTGTTTTCATCCAAAATTTTGTTTTATTTTAATTGTACACTTGATTTAGTCATTCCTAAATGTTTGAACTGTGATATTAAGGGTGTGATTTTTTTTTGTTTGGCTTGTTGAAATTTTACTACCGATCAAGTTCTTATGTAAAGAACTAAAAGAGAGATCGATAGGGAAAAGGCAGGAGTGAGAGATTATCCTATAAAAGTCATATTTTGAGTGAAACACAAGTGGAGTGACATCCTTAAAGTGTAAACACGTGAGGGAGAGTGTGAAGTCCGTAAAGTTGATTTATTTGTTGATTACTAACATGTTTTCTTTGTTTGATTCTTTTGGGCAAAAACAATGAGTGAGAGACACAACAACGTTGATTTAAAACTGTTCATGAAAGTCATGCAAGAACAATACACGTCTTTAACCCAGAGAATGAAACGATTGAAAACTCCGACCCCTAGTCATGCACGGCAAAAGAGGGATTTTGATGGAGATTTCGAAGAGTATAGTGGTTATTACCCAAAAGAAAGAAATGAGGGGACAAACCGAGAATACAATGATTTACGAAATAACAAGTTAAATATTCTACCTTTCCAAGGGAAGAACGACCACGAGAGATATTTGGATTGGGAAAGAAAAGTAGACTTGGTATTTGAGTTTCAAAATTATTCGAAGGATAAAAAGCTTAAGTTGATCACTATTTAGTTCACGGACTACACTAGTATTTGGTAGGATCAATTAGTTAAGAACTGGAGGATGAATGACAAAACACTTTCCATTTAATAGAACAAGTTTGAATTAAAAATTGAGTTTTTTTATAGAGATGATTTCTCTTTGGTTCTTTGCTAAGAACATTGATATTCTTCAAGTCACGCTTGAAGAATCTCGCTTAATAGTTTTGGTTCTTTCCAACGAGTTTGGTCTGGGTCAAACTCCTGTTTTGATAACTATAGTTCCATCGAATTCTTCGATTGAGGTCATAGCTCCTTACTTTATTTTTGAATCGAAAAGACGTTTCTTTGAACTATTCTGCGCTGTTGTCAGGTCTCGGATCTCATAATATATGAGGTTCGCATCATTGTTTATCCTCTAAAATGTTTTTGACGTTGATTTTTGGAAATAAAAAGAAGACTTGGATAATATTATTAATGATTAATGCTCTCAATCATTAATGACAATTCTTTTAAAAGTTTGATAATTTTCAAAAAGCATGTACTTAACTTTTTTTTTAACAAGATAACTCATGCCATTGGCCAAACAAAAAACCCATTAAAATTGAAGAAATAGCTTAGAAACAAGACCTTTTTTTTTTTAGACTAATCTTTTTAAATAGTATTTATCTATTAAATTAATATTTAATTGCTCTAAGAATTGTGTTTTAACAATTCTTTAATTTTAATAATGTTAATTTTATTGGTTTAATTCCATGATCATTTATACTAATAAATTAATAATATATAAATTATAATTAAATTGTGAAATTAGAAAAAAGAAGAAGAAGCAAAAATAATGATATTTCTAATGATTGAAGCAAGCAATGTATTTCTTGTTAGGAGGTAATATTGAAATTGACTTTTAAATTTGGAAATTATATAACGCTTAGGGCGCGTGGAAAACCCACTCTTTTGATCTATTTACTTCTCTTTCTTTGTCATTTAGTCCACATATTCTATGCACGCGCTGTTGTGAGAGTGTGTGTGTTTCCCCAGCCTTTTAATTAATAATAATTACTGTTTGATTAATCATAATTAATTTTGTTCCTTTAAATACCTCCTCCCCTCTTCCCTTCCTTTCCCATCCCAAGATAACTCAGAACGACAAAGAGAAGCAAAAGCTCTCTCTCTCTCTCTCTCTCTCTCTCTTTCTACAAGACTCTCTGATCTCTTCTCTCTACCTCTATCTAGAAGTTTCTCTGATCTCTCCTTCAAGCTGTCTCTCTCTCTCTAGAAAACAAAACTCCGTAATCCGTAATCTCTCGGCACACGAACTCTTTCTCTCTCTACAGTCCACAGATTCTCTCTGATCTATATCTCTCTCTCTCTCTCTCTCTAGATATCTCTCTGATCCCCCTTGTTCAAACTTTCTTTCAGTCTGTCTCTACAAAAATGGTGCAAATGGAAATGGAGGGAAGCCCACCAGAAGTAGCAAAGAAACTGTGGAAATTCGTACGAGTAGTCTTCTACATGGTAAGGAAAGGCTTATCCAAGAGCAAACTAATGCTCGAACTTCATCTAATGTTCGAACGAAGCAAGCTCGCCGGAGAAGCCCTGACCAACGTAACCAAATTCCACCACACCTCCGCCTTCGGCTGCCGGAGCATTGACATAGCCAACTCCGTCGTCTACCCTCGCGAGTACGAATTCAGCTGCAGCAATAGCCCAGACTACCGTGTCCATTCTCACCGGCGCAAACATTTCCCGAAACCCTACAGATACGACGACGTTCTCGCCGTCCAGAGGGTTTTCGATATGTTGAACAGTGAAAAAGTGGACGCTTCGCCATTGATAACGTTACCGGGATTCGGAAAGTTGAGTCCTTTGGTGAGGCAACTGAGAATTACAGACTCTCCATTTCCGATGAAGGACGAGGGAGATACCCAGATTGACAAAGCATCTGAAGATTTCATTAAAAATTTCTATAAAGATCTTAAACTGCAAAAAAGAATGGATTCCTTTGAATCACCGTATTCTGATCGGTATATCTGGAGCCGATGAAACTTCAACCGGCTGCTCTAAATTTTCCGGGAAAGTTGATCTATGCGTGGGTCTATGCTTGTTTGTATGTATATAGATTTTCACTTCTACGCCATAGCTCAAAACCATGCAATCATATAAAGACCTTTTGTTGTCTGCAATAGTTTCAATGGACATACTAAAGACAATAGCAGATAAGAATATCTTAAATAAGTTAAACTCTAGATTATCTTATCTTAATTAGTTGTGGGCAACGATGAAAGTAGAGGCATAGTCAAAGAGAGAAGTGACAAGTGGGAAATAAAAGGAGTAATGAAAAGAAAAGATTTAACTGCTATCTCCACTTGATCTACTTTAAGTGGATTTGATATGGTAACCTAATTGATATTTAGGTATTGGGTAACTATAGTGTTACATGTAATTATATAACAGCTTTGACGTGTATTAATTGATGTAATTAATATATTATTTTAAGTATTTTTAGTTTATTATAAATATCACATTAATTGTTCCTGATAGATTAAGAGAAAGTTAAATTTTTTTACAATATATTGAATTGAATTCACAATATCCTACAATCTTTGATACCCAATTGAGATATTATCTCATTTTTTACCGTCACCATTAATGAGCTGCCTTTCGACGATTTCTTTGACTACAATTCTTGGTCATTTTAATGACACATGTGTACAACAAGTAGTAATATTTCGTATATTTCATGTATGTGATTTCTCCAATAATACATATCTAGGAAGCTTTGTTTAATTTTGTTATAATTCTTAGTAGTTGATTCCTAATGGTTTAAACCAACACTTTATTGAAATTTGGCAGAAAACTCGAGGCTTCATCAGAAAACGATGCTGGGTTGTAAAATAAGGAAAGAGAAAAAAAATTGGCCAAAAAAGGAAAACGAAAAATTTATGGGACAAATAAATGAACTCACAGTTGAGAAGTATGGATGAAGAGTGTATCATCAATTTCTCCATGATTGAAGGAGATCAGTCTCTCTCAAGCACTAAAGACTCTCTCTCTCTCTCTCTCTCTCTCTCTCTCTCTCTCTCTCTCTCTCTCTCTCTCTCGTCTAAATGATAAGACGATAGACATGGTTTGATGCTTATCTGGGTGAGGAATGTCAATCACAATTAGAGGATATCAATCCGCAATTGATCTATTTATGACCTTCCTTTCTCTCTTTGCTACGTCATTACCACAAGGTTTTGGAGTGAGCATTAGACATTCACGTGGACATGATGACTTGCTCGTCACATTTATGAAAGGCCTCAAAATGTATGATCTAGTTCCACTTCATTTAAAATCTACCATTTTAGAGCAATATTATTTTAATTTTGGAGTCTTGTTCTTAGTACAATATTGTTAGTTTTGGAGAAAAACTTGTACGATTTTTATTCTCGAGTTTTACTTTATAACATGTTGTACTACGTTGGGTGAAGAATTCTATTTTTGAATTATTCACCTTCACTTATCTCAAACAATATGAATCGTGCAGCTCTCATAATATACATTGTGGCTTGCAATTATCTAATATTGCACTATCTTATATTTTACAAGTATTTGGAGATCCAACATTTCTATTAGTCACATTTCAAGTTGAACTTTAACTATAATACCATTATAGAGTATCAACCTCGGAAGAGGGTTGAACCCACTCTCTAAGGAAGCTCATAGACGGGGCTGCGAGCCTTATGCCACTGGGCGGCTAGCGAGGATTAGGGGTGAGCAAAAACCGGATTGGACCGAAGAACCGGACTGGAACCGAAAATTTGGTCCAGTTCTGGTCGGTTTTGCAAATTAAATAATCCAGTTCCAGTTTTTTTTAAGTAGAACAGGAAAATACGGTTCGGTTTTCGGGATTAATGATGCAAAACCGGATTTTTTACCCAGAACCGGATTTTCTACCCTAACTCCCTAAGCCCTAAGCTGAAGCTCTGCTCCGCCTCTCAGCCTCACTTCGCTCCTTTCAGTTCGCTCCTCAGCTCTTCAGAAATCAGATCGCTCGACTGTCTGTCTCCGCGCAGTCGCAGTTCGCCGTCGCCGACGCCCAACCAGGCAACCACTCGGTCGCCGTCGCCTTCGCTCCTTTGGTTCGCTTCCTTCAGTTCGCTCCTTCAGTTCGCACTCCAACTTCGCTCCTTCAGTTAGCACTCCGACTTCGACGAAGGTAAGCAGCATGCCATTACTCGTTTTATAATAATCCTACTTAATTAATGAGAAACTTATCTGCATTGTTCTAATTATAATTCTGTTTTGGTTAATCAGCAAGTTTAATTTGTGTTTTACTTCTTTGTCTTACCTTTTTGTCTTCAGTCTTTTAATGTCCAGAATATCCACATCTGCATGAGATAACTTCCTGCTAAATTAACCAGCACGTTCATTTTGAAGATTAGCTTTAGCGTTCTGTTTTATTGCATAGTTGTTTTTGTGCGTTAATGTTGTGGTTCTATTTGAATAAAATTTGCAGAAGCATGATTGCATCTGGTGTTATATTTGAATAAAACTTTATTTCTGTTTCAACTATCCAGTAACATTCCATGTTGGCATGACTTATTTTCTCCACGTAACTGAGGGTAAATGTTATGCATAATCTTCAAGTAATTGGTTTAGCTAACTAGATTGTTTAGCTGGTGTTTACTTGTCTGTTTCTGCTTTCTAGTGTCTATTATTTCTGTTTTTTTTTTCCTTACTGTCGTGTTGTTTAGTTTGCTGTCAATATGTTTCTGTTTATTGTCTGCCCAGAAGCATACCACTTTTATCATGGGCTTATATTCTACATCCTTTGAGCATAATTCTCTTGTGAAGCTTAACCACAATATTCTGTTTGGTTGGATTTGGCTTATTGATTACGAATTGTTGTGATTTGTATTTTATAGGATGGAAACGGAAAGCACTAATGATAATCAAAATGTAGGGAGTTCTAGTGTTAATGTTCGAAGGGAAAGGAAAAACAAATCAGATGTTTGGAATTATTTTGCTATTGATGAAACTAATTCTAGAGCAAAATGTAATCATTGTGGAAAAACATATGCATGTGATACACTGAGAAATGAGACATCAAGTTTGCAAAAACACATCCGTATTTGTGCAAAATTGTTGGCAAATATAGATGTGAAGCAAAAGACTTTGAGTTTTCAGAATACGAATAATAAGGGACAATAAATTACATGTTTTAGTATTGCTAGTTGTCGAGAACTACTTGCGAAGATGATAATTAACGAAGAATTATCTTTTAAGTTTGTTGAAAGACAGAGCTTTAGAGCATATTCTCAATATCTGCAACCGAAGTTTTTGCTTCCGTCTAGATTTACAGTTGCTCGTGATATTTTGAGTCTTTATGAAAAAGAAAAGAAGAAATTGAAAGAGTACTTTAGAAGAACATCACAACGAGTATGTTTGACTACAGATACATGGACTTCTATTCAGAATATAAATTATATGGTTTTAACTGGTCATTACATTGATAGTGATTGGACCATTCATAAGAAGATTTTAAATTTTTGTTTGATTTTGGATCATAAAAGTGATACAATTGGTAGAGAATTGGAAAGATGTTTGTTTGAATGGGGAATCGAAAATGTTTTGACTGTCACAGTTGACAATGCTTCTTCAAATGATGTTGCAATTTCATATTTGATCAAAAGTGTTCGAAATTGGAATGGTTTAGTTTTGAATGGACAACACATGCATATGCGATGTTTTGCACACATATTGAACTTAATTATATGTGATGGATTGAAAGATCATCAAGAGGCTATTGATAGAGTGCGTAGAGCTGTTAAATATGTCCGATCATCACCTGCAAGGTTACAAAATTTTAAGCATTGTGCTGATAATGTTAAAATCGCATGCAAAAGTAGTGTTTCTCTTGATGTGTCTACAAGATGGAATTCTACATATTTGATGTTAGCAAATGCTGAAAAATTTGAAAAAGCTTTTGACAAGTTAATGGAAACCGATGGTAATTTCATTGGTGGGTTGAGTGGGGATACATCTCCCACTACAACAGATTGAGCGAATATTAGAAAACTTATTAAATTTTTAAAAGTTTTTTATGATACGACTGTGACTGTTTCAGCCTCTTTACATGTGACATCAAATAAATATTTTAGCGAACTTTGCAGTTTGAAATTGGTTATCATGGAGTATGCTGAGTGTGACGATCCATCATTGAGGAAAATGGCTATTGGAATGCAAGGAAAATTTGACAAGTATTGGGGAAATTATGATAATATTAATTTCTTGATATATGTTGCAGTTGTTTTAGATCTAAGATGTAAGATAGAGTTTTTCGAACATTGTCTTACAATGTTGGTTGACAATGACTAAAGCTACAGATTTGGTGAGTAAAGTACGAACCGTGATTAACAGATTATATCTTCAATACAAAATGGATTTGGGGTTTGAAATATCACAGGATTATGGTAGAACTAGTGTTGCGACGTCTTCATCCACAGAACAAATAACTGGTTCTGCTTACGATAAGCTATTTGAGAAATTTTGTAATCGTAATAGTCAGCGAGGTGCTGCAAGCAATAGGACGGAACTTGATCAATACTTATTTGAGGAATTGGAAACGTTTTCGAAAAATCAAGATATTTTGACATGGTGGAAATTGAATTCATTGAAATATCCAATATTAAGTAAAATTGCAAAAGATGTATTAGTTATTCCTATTTCTACAGTTCCTTCGGAGTCAGCTTTCAGTTGTGGTGGACGTGTACTTGATTCTTTTCGTAGTTCTTTATCACCAAAGACTGTCGAGGCGCTTATTTGCACTCAAAGCTGGATTCTTGAGGAAAGCCATAATTTAGAAAACTTTAATGATGTGATGGATGAGTTTGAAAAAGGTATGTTTTAAATTTTACTCTTATTCTTTAGTAATTACTAATTATATACTTATTTTGAGACTTTATATTATTTTGCAGATTTTATATCACGAGGTGAAGATGACGAACTAATTAAAATTAGCGAATAGAGAGAACATTGTTGTATGTTTGATTGTTTTTACTTCATTTTCTATTTAATTATATCATATGTTCTCTTCATAATTTTGTGTATTTGGTATAGAAGCTTAATTCTTGATTTGTTGCTGTACATAGGGACCCCGCTTCATAATGCAACTTCATAATGCAACGAAAGAAAGGAGGAGACATCTTACAGCTCTGATAGCTAAAACTTTTGGTATTTGTTTTGTCTGATTTCATCTATGTTTTATGGACATGAAGCTTTATTAGCAAACTTGTACATGTATATCTATGTATTGCTGTGACTTGTCTGGTTTTGGTGATTACTATCAGAAATTATTTCCCTTGAATGTCATGGTTGGTTTGACTGTTTGGTCTTCCTTGTTAAATTCTACGTCTGATGTTTAGTATTACCGAGAGACAGAGAGGGAGTCAACGTAGACTCTTCATTAAATGACGATAATGAGATGTTTCGCGTTTAACACTTTGTGGATGATATGGTTAATATGCACGAGTTGCCTACACACAAGATAGTTTATATATATGGATCAGTTTGGTGTGATCCATTGTTTGAATATATTAACTGAGTATTAAACTAAAGATAATTGTTAAGTACAGCAGGTCATGTTAGCTTTATATCGACCATACATTGTGGGCTTTTTTTAGCAGGTGTAGGAGAATTAAAGCATTATGGGAGTATGTTTTCTATTGTGTTGAAAAATCACAGATCTAGGATTGTGTACGAACAAAAAATATTGATTAGAGAGAATTTTTTTAATTTAAAAAAAAAAGTGGGAAAACCTGGAACCGGATTAGAACCGGAACCGAAATTCGGTTCTGGTTCTGGTCCGGTCCTTAAAAAAGTAAAAACAGTCCCGGTCTTAAAAATTAAAAACCGAATTTTATTATTTTGGTTCCAATTTTCATTCAAAACCGGACCGGACCGGTTTTTGCTCACCCCTAGCGAGGATGTTGGCTGTCAATTTTTTTTTTAAAAAAATCATTAGAATTAGCTTGGAGCTTGCTAGCAGGGTCGTTGGTCAAAGCCGACTGGCCGACCCACCTGCGTGAAAGCAAGCCCAGGTCAGGTTTGACCATGACCATGCCTGGTACTGAAAATCATTTCTCGGGCTTGGGTCATCTGGTGGGCTGGTTGCCAAATCTAAGTTGAGTCTAAGTATCACTTGTACAATATTATCATTTATGGGGTGAAACGCTCTTAACTTTGTTTCATGTTTTACTCCAACACATTTTATACCAAGCTAAGAGGATAACTCTTATTATAAATTATTCACTTCTACCTATTTAACAATGTGGGTGGGCAGGACTGGAACGCAGACTGAGAACCGGATCAGACCTACGGTTTCGGTCCTAGGGTAATGGACCACGGTCCGAGGTCCCTGGAACCAAAGACAGTCAGTCAGGTCCTCGGTCCACAACCCGAATTTCCAAAGAACCGGGACCAAACTGAAGGACCGAACTTAAACCAAATTTGTTCGATCTTTGGCTTCGACGACTGAACGAGTCTTCAGCAGTTCAGCTAACGCTTCACTCGCCCCTAAATCCCTAACAGGCGAACACCCGACCTCCGAACACCTGACCTGCGAGTTGTAGTCCCCGATTTCGGTCTCCTCTGCTCCGAACTCTGACCCTTGAGTTTTGACTTGTCGAGCTTAAGAATTCCCGAACACCCGACCTCCGACTTGCGAGTTGTGACCTTCGAAGTCCGAAGTCCGAACACCCGACCTTCGACATCTGAAGTCCGAACAGTCAACCTCCCTGTTCCATGCTCCCTGCTCTGATTCGGCTTGCCTCTGTAGTCTGTTCAGTGTCCACTCCTACTCCTCACGGCTTACTGTATATTTGTGATATTTAGTTGTGTACTGCTTAATACTTAATTTCGTTTAGGTAAAATGCTTAATCTTAATTCTACGTATCAATTGCAGATGCTTCTAGGTGCTCAATTATTCCTGCTCACTACTCACTACTCCATGCTCACCGCTCGGCTGTTCCAATTTTGAAAATTGCTCAGTTCACCTCACTGTATGTGTTTATTTTTTATTATGTAATTTTTGTGTTAGTAATAATTAAGGTCTGGTGAGAGACTCTTTGGAACTGTTGACTGAGAGCATTGTGATTTTTGTTTGCTGTTTAGAATTTTAAGTTGTTTTTATTATGTAATTTTATGTTTGTGACTTTGTGTGGTTGTCTTGCTGTGAATCCAAATCAAATTAAATATTATGTTGATTAATGTGCTAGTTGTTTAATTGTATGTGTTGTTTGTTGACTGTTGATTTATGTGCTATTTGTTGGTTGTTAATTAATGTTGTGGGTTGTTTGTTTGATGTGATTTTTCTCTATGGTAAGATGGATCCTTCCGAAAGTGAAAGTTCACATGTGGATTTGAAAAAATCTAAGTTTATGGCTTGACTTCACTTCAGTAAGGTACCGGAAACAGATCAAGCAAAGTGTAATTATTGTAGACAAATATATGCAGCACACCAGACGAAGAATAAGACTTCATGTATGATAAAGCATATCAAAGTATGCAAAAAATATTCACCAAATGTGGACAATAGGCAACCAACTTTGTCCTTTAAAACTATTAAAGGTAAGAGTACTAGTATACCCATATTTACTATGATGGGTGCTAGAGAATTTCTAGCTAAGATGATTATAATCGACGAATTGACATTGAAAGTGGTAGAAGGAATTGGTTTCAAGACATTTTGTCTGTATCTAAATTCGAAGCTTATTATGTCATCTCGAAGAACAATAGAAAGAGATATTCGGTGCATATTTCAGGAAAAAAAAAACAAAAGTTGAAGGAGTAATTTTTTTCAACATCACAGAGGGTGTGTTTGACCACTGACACGTGGACCTCTATTCAGAATTTGAATTACATGGTACTGACATGTCATTTCATGGATCAAAACTGGCATGTGCAAAAGAAGATTTTAAGTTTTTGTTTGATTCTGAACTATAAGGGTGAGACCATTGATAAGGAAATTGAAAACTGTCTGTTTAAGTGGAAGCTTGAAAATGTTATCACCATTACCGTTGACAATACATCTTCCAACAACGTCGCTATCTCTTATTTGACGAAGACAATTAGAAATTGGAACGGGTTGATTTTAAATGTCGATCATATGCACATGTGTTGTTTTGCACATGTTCTGAATTTGATTGTTTTTTACAGTTTGAAAGAACATCAAATGTCCATAGCTAGAGTAAAAAAAGTTGTCAAGTACGTAAGGTCTTCTCCGGGAAGATTGCAACAGTTTAAAGGCTGCGTTGATGTAGTGAAAATTACTTGCAAATGTAATTTGTTGCTCAACGTTCTTACTTGTTATAACTCAACATATTTAATGCTGACAAACGTTGAGAAGTTTGAAGCGGCGTTTGAAAAACTTGTAGAGAATGAAAGCTCTTTTGCACAAGAAATGTGAGTGGAAGGTGCACCCACAATGGAAGATTGAGGATGCATTCGAGAATTTATTAAATTCTTAGAAATATTTTATAAAATGACACTTTATGTTTTTGCTTTTCTGCATATTACAGCAAATATGTACGTAGACGAAGTCTGCAATTTGAAGATTGCTATTGAAAAATATAGTAATGGTGAGAATATAACTTTGAGAAGAATGGTCAACGAAATGATTAAAAAAATTGACAAATATTGAGGATCTTTCGAAAAAATAAACATGTTTGTCTATATTTGGCGCAAACTCGTTCAAGTGCAGTGTACTCTATGCTTTATGATCCAGACAATTCTTCTTGAGATAAGCAATGAAACTACTGAGTCAGAGACTGATATATATTTGTCTGAGGAGTTAGAGATTGTTCAAGATAGTTCTAACATTTTATCGTGGTGGAAGAGGCACTCCGAGAAGTATTGAATTTTGAGTGTTATTACGAAAGATATATTGATAATTCTAATTTCCACGGGGGCATCAGAGTCTATTTTTTTAGTTATGGTGGTCGTGTTCTTGACGCTTTTCGCAGTTCTCTAAGCTCACAAAGTGTTGAAGCTCTGATATGCTCACAAAGTTGGATCAAAACTTTCAATTCTTTTAAAATTTCTACAGATGATTTAGAATATAGTAGTACTACGACATTGACATCTATATAAGAAGGTTCAAATATTCTAATATTTATTTGTTTTACATGTTTATCTCTAAATTAATGATTAACTAATGTCTTCAATGTTGTCATTTTGCAGATGTCGTTGACATTGACCCTTCGATGATAATTTTCTAGAATTACAAAATGACATATCGATGACTTGATATTGTGCTTGTGACAATTAATTAGATTGATTGTTGGTTGCTGCCATGAAATTGACTATGTACTGAGATTTATTATTTAGATTATACTTTTAAGTTTTAAAGTACTTGGATAAATTTTGGATGTTGACTTTAGTTTCTTAGCTTGCATTTTAATATTTGATAGTTGCATTTAGTTTGTATGTTACATAGGTGGATTTTTTTTTTTATTATTTATGTTGTATTTAGTTTCTTATATTACATTTTAATGTTTGATAGTTGGATTTAGATTTTTAGTTTGTATATTACATACTTAAATTTATTTTGGATGTTGTATTTTTTTTCATTTTAATATTTGATAGTTGGATTTGGACTTTTAGTTTGTATGTTACATACTTGTATTTATTTTGGACATTGTATTTATTTGTTTATATTTATCATTTTTTAAAATTTTATCGTTTTTCATAATTTTTTTGTTAAAAAATAAATAAATAACTTGGGCGGAACCGGGTTGGTCCAAGTCCCGCTGGGACCGATTTCGATTTCGATTTTGGGATTAAAATTCTGAAACTATTCGGGCCGTTTTCGGTCCGGGCTCGGAACCCGACCAAACCGACCCGTGCCCACCTCTATTTAACAATACGATATTGTGCAACTCCCTTAATCTAGGTGGTTGTGGTCGTCATAATTACCTAATTTTGAGTGTTATTGCCTTCACAAAGTTAAATGCCAGGTTTATATTTTTCAATAATCCATTCTAGTTAACCAACACAACTCCATTAGTGCGAGGCAACGCATACAAGGGCTTAGCAACGAATTCATCTGTCACACGACTATTCTGTAATTACCGACTTAGGCTCGGACAGATGAGTTGTGGCCAAGAATCTAAATGGAGGAAGAATTTTTGGAGTTAGTTGATCCGTGCAAGTTCGCGACCGTTTGTCTCCTCCATAATGAGCATGATAAGTTGAATTCATCTTCACCTTCTTTTGACTTCTCACCAGCGCTTTGCAGTCAAACAATTCGCCAAATTTTATTAACAAATAAAATAAAATACTTGACCAATTGTTTTGAGTTCGAGCGACATCATTTTTTCGGTTAATATCGGTTGATTTTTGGGCTATATTTCTAAAAGCACAATCTAATGATGAGCACTCTGGACTACGGAGCCCAATATCGTAATTGGGCCGGGCTTAGATCTAATGTGGTTGGGCTTGACCCTTGATTAAAGCCCAACTACATTAGATCTAAGCCCGTCAAAGAAAAAAGCCCTCAGTGAGGGCCTTCATGGTCTGTAATGGTCATGATCACACCTGAATATTTCCACCGCTTGCTGTAAATTTTACTCGCTGGTTTCGTCTTCCTAACTAACGTCCTGCCTTCATAGATGCGAAATTTTCCCGGGATATTCAGGTGATTGGAGAGGCTCCGACTTGAAAATCCGGTCCTATAATCATTTTCCACGACGACGAACCACTCATTTTTTCTTTGATGATTCAAAGCCATTGAGTTTATGATTCCGGTTCTTCTGAATCTTCGTCTCGTCTGGTTTGTGGATTATGTACTGACTGGTTTGAAAGCTCAACGTTGTATCGGATCGGAATTTCTCTTGTTCAATGGCTTCGTGGCTCAAAGCTGCTGAAGGTTGGATGTTTTAGTTTTTTCTTTATTTTTTTTCAATTTGTAATATTCTGTTTGATTGGTAACGGATGTCAATTGTTTCGTTCCTGGAGGTCTGATCTGAGCCATTTTTTTAGCTGAAATGGTTGTGCTTCAACTCTGCATTGATTTGGAAGGCATGCCCTTGATGTGAGGAAGGAAAACGAGATTTTCTTGTATAAGCAAAATGATTCATTTGATGTTTTTCTTCGAGAATAACCTCAGGAATATGGAAATGAAACTCTTTATTCATATACTAGGACTTTTTGCTGTCAGTTTAGTTCATTTTGGGATTTCTCGTTAGTAAATCTTCAGTAACATTTGGTGATCATAATGTCACATTTTGGGAAATGTGGCAGTGTAAGAAACGATTATACTCTAGGGAGCTTCCTTGATCTCTTCTAGGCACGATGGAAGAATCAACTGCATTTGGGGAGGGAAAAAATATCAATTCTTCATTATTTTTTGTGCAAAGTTTTCATTTTATAAATGTCCAAAATTCTGGATCTCTAGTTTCTAGCTGGAGAACCGTGGAAAGTGTTGAAAACAACTAATTTAAAGCATAGAAGCATTGGCTGCCCTTATGCATTGAGGCTGAAAATAATTGATTCATTACTATATATAAGGACAATTTGTGGATAATTTCCAAATTCTTAGGATAAAAATGTTCTTTAATATCTTAATTTCATTAAGGTATGATTGTTTTTGAACAGGTAATTTCTCTCCTTTAACCTTAACATATTTTGACATAAAGTAAAGTAGTTACTCCAATTACAATTTTAAGTTTCAACTCTTTACATCTTATTTGATAAAACTGAATATTCAAAATTTTATTCTCAGACCTGTTTGAAGTTGTTGACCGAAGGGCAAAGCTGGTAGTCAGTGAGTTGGCAGATGAGCAATCTGATTCCCAACCGCCAGGTAACGGGAATTCAAGAAACCTTTTGATAGATATTATTTTATATCGTGGCTCTTGATAGCTAATAGAACACACTGACATGCAATATGCAAAATTGAGATGGATAGGCAGTAAAATTTGCTATGTTTATTCCATCTTCATAGCACTCTCTAGCTATTCTGTGGTGATATCTAGTAATCACTTGAGATGCTGCTAGAATTTCAAAATTCCAACCATGAGTTTGTTTTGTGCTTTAAAATCTGGTTGGAATTTCTTTTGCAAAGTTTTAATATTTGAATTGGCTATTTCTATCTTTTTATTGTTCAAAGTTTAGGGTCTAAAGATGTGCTTGGTTTCGAACAATAAATGCACTGTTAAGTTATCAATTTACATTTTATTGTTTTTAAAATTGTGTGAAACCTTAACAAGTTTATTTGGAATCTGCATTTTTCTGAGAAAAAAAAAGGTAACTTCTGGGAATGCTATACAACAAAGGGCACTGAGAGAATTATATAAAATCAATGCTTCTTGACTTGATATTTTAATGAATCTAGCTTGTAAGTTTCGATTGAATTTGTAATATCAGCTTGCTTGTTTTGATATTTAAGCTCACACGGCTGAGGAAGTTTTTTGTTTTTGTTATTCCTCTTTATAAAAGCTTCCAATGGACAAGGAACGCAAGCCAAGAAGTTAAAGCCGAAGAGAAAGGTAGTTTCTATTTGGAAACGTGGCTTTTCTCATCAATCATGCTTTTAGCATATTCATGTGTTACAATTTTATCTCAAACCAGAATATATGCAGGCTCAGAAGAGATTATCCCTAAATGAATCTTCTTCAGCAAAAACGACTGCACAAGAGCAAAGTAGTAATTTAGGAATGCAAGTAGATGTGATACCTGAAAAAGAAATCAATGATTCAATAACTGAAGATGAAAAAACCCATTTTGGTAAGTCTACTATTCCAGCAAACAATAAGCAACAGCAGGATATTGACAAAGAAGACAACGGTCCATCTTCTAATAGTCTAGATATTGAAGTGGTTAAAACTGAGAATGATCATGATCATATAGAAGTCCCTCCTTCTGTTCCGGATTCGGAAGTTGTGTCAAGTTCGAGGAATGAGCTTGACGATGGTAATGCTACTGCTGTTCATGAAGAGCAGTTTTTATCTTTACCTTCTAAAGGAGTTGGGGCTATTAATGGAGATCACTTAAATGAGGATGAACAAAGTAATAAATCAGGAGGAGTCGATGCCTCTTCAAAACTTGATCGGGAAGGATCCGAGTCAGTGGCTACCGATCCCCAAAGTAGTTGTGAAACTCAATCAGTTGTCGTTGATGAGACTGAACCTGTTGCAAAACAAAATAAGCAACCAGAGAATCTACCTGATAAGTTTTCAGTAAAAGTTCAAGATCAACTTGATGAGGTATTGTGATTCTGTTATGAAGATCTCATTTTTCAGCGAATGTCATTTAAAAAGGTTGCTGCTGGTTATTATTTGTTAGCTCATATAGTTGGCTTGCAGGCTCAAGGACTGCTTAAAACTGCTATTTCCACCGGTCAGTCTAAGGAGGCAAGATTGGCACGGGTAATTTTTATGTTCTGTTTGCCAAATTGTTTTTATTTAGCGGGTCTACCATTTTTGGAGTTGGCATCTTCATGAATGAAGTGCTGAGGTAATTTTTTAACTCAATATGCTGCAGTGTACCAATCTGGGGCATACCTAATTTGCAGCATTGTTTTATCTTGTTAAAGTTTTGTCTCATGATGATCACATTAGAAACTATGAAACCATTCTACAAACTAGATAAAATATAGCAAGCCAGCTCTTGCTACATTGTCCTCCTAGATGGTTGATATATATTTTACCATGGACTTGTGTTTCCCTCTGTGGCACAGGTCTGTGCTGGACTTTCATCGCGTCTTCAAGAATACAAGTCAGAGAATGCACAGCTGGAGGAACTTCTTACTGCCGAGGTAAGACTCAAACTTTCCATGTTGCGGACTAGATAAAGATTTATTAACCTATTCAGATCTTAAAAACATATGTTGACCTCGTACAGTAACATCACATACATCTCTGCGATAGTTTGCTACTTTGTTTTTTCAATATCTTTTTCAAATATGTGATAAAACATTTTCTAAAATGTTATGGAATATTAACATATAGAGTAAACAAATATTAAGAACCCTTTTAATAAATATCTTTAAGCAAGATATATATCATAATTTTTATTATAAAGGGATACCAGTTTAGCTATATCAATTTGTATGCTATTTATAATGTCTGAGGAGTGGTCAACATGATAGTGTATTGTTAATTTGTTTTACTCAGAGGAAAAAGATACTCTGTAATAGATGTTTCTTAATTGTGTTTTCTAATCTTGCACAAGTAATAGTTCATATTGTATTAGTAATGCCAGACCAAGGCTCTATTTATTGGTTGCTATAAATATGTTTGAGTTTGAGGGTTTTTTTTATTTATTTTTTAATACCACAACTTGAGATATAATTTCACATTATGTTCCATTGTTGATGTATATTTTTAATTGTTTTCCTTGTTTTTACTGGTTATGTTGCTCTATGACAGAGAGAACTGAGCAAGTCATTTGAGGCTCGCATAAAACAATTGCAAGAAGATCTATTTGCTTCAAAAAATGAAATAACTAGAATTGAGTCTAATATGGTTGAAGCCTTGGTAGCAAAGAACTCTGAAATTGAGAATCTTTCAAATTCTGTGGATGCGCTTAAAAAACAGGCTGCTCTGTCTGAAGGAAATCTGGCTTCAGTACAGGTAACAATCTGTGTTAATTTGTTGGTGTATAAGTTTTTTCCAATATTTGGCATCAATATTTCAGATACAACTATTATTAAAATATCTATGTTGGCCTTTCTAAGCTTGAAGTTTTCTTTTGGAAGGACATAATATTTTTTTGAAGATAGGATGAGATTTGATTTCCTACCTTCAGTATTTTCTTCTTTATTTCTATATTTTGGAGACGTGCTCTTCTGCAACAATTATAGTTTGAAGCAGTTATATTCTCTCTCTCCCAATATAACACATTCATACAGACACACAAGCATCTATTTCGAGTTATTTCTGTATGCAACACATGCACAGAGTCATAAAGGTGCTCCGTGTATGTTATGCATGTAAAAAACACCTTTGCTCTTTCATTTGCATCTGTTATCAGTTGCCTACTTTATCTCGAGGAAACTCTTAAAAATATTAATGATATTCCTTATCAATCTGGGATGTTAAAAATCAAGCCATTACAATTCATCTATTTCTTTCCCTTTGTAATGTTGATGTTATTCTGTATTTAATCGATCTTTGATCTTTACCTACCTGCTTGCAATACCTTATTTGTTTTTGAAATTTCTGAAAATTGAATCTTTTATACGATATTATTTTACTCTTTCATCAGGCAAACATGGATGCAGTGATGAGAAATAGGGAACTAACAGAAACAAGGATGATGCAAGTGAGCTATTTTATTTTTCCTATCACACACTATTTATTTGTGGTGTTACTAGGTTGGCTTCTGCTAGTTGTTTAGTTTAAGTTGTAACATGTTCATTCACAGGCTTTACGAGAGGAGCTCGCTTCTGCTGAGAGAAGGGCAGAAGAGGAGCGTACTGCCCATCACGCTACAAAAATGGTTTTCACCTACCTTTTTTTTTCGGACAACACTAAACTTGGTTTATGTTATCTTATTGAGGAGAGAGATTCTCCATTTGTTAGCTCACATTGTAGTGATAATTATTGACCAACAGGCTGCAATGGAAAGGGAAGTTGATTTGGAACATAGAGCTCTCGAGTCATCCTCAGCTCTTGCACGGACTCAGGTAAAGTTGACCTTGTCTAACTGTTTTTCACAGCTTCAAACTATATGTAAACCTCAGTTTGTAATAAATTCAAGTTTATTCATATTCTTGAAAACTAATCTTTTATGTTAATTCAGATGCCACATTCCTGAATCTTATTATTGGTATCTATGATTTTTGATTCATGGATAATCATGAGATGGAGTTTCAAGTTACTTTTATTTTTTGCTGATAATATATTGAAAAATCTATATGCTGTAAATGTTTTCTTAAGTTTTGACAACTAGTTGATTGATGGTTGTCAGAATTAGTGTCAATAGGATGTAAATGTTAGAAAATTGTCAAACCCAAACATCTATCTGAATCTTTCTGTATAGGTCTTCCATTATGCAGTCTAGAGTACAATTCTTAATAACCTCAGTCACTGATGACAAACTGAGATATCTTGAAATAAGTTAATCAAAAACTAAAAACGAAATGACATTTGTTTTGTTAATCAAAATTGACTGAAAACTGCAGTGGCACTTAGGCACATAAATTATTTACTTGATGTCACTTCGTGTTTATTCGGGCTGAGCTCAAATGGACGTTTTGCCTCATATGTGAATTTCATGATCTTTTCTTATTATAAAGTCTTTCAAATCTTCTGTTATATTGATTTCTTGTGCATTTTATGCCAACTTGCAACTGACACTAGTTTCTCTAAACGACAGTCAGTGTCACTAACAAATTGATGCATGTTTAGTAAAAAGTTAGATTGTTATTATAACTGTTTGTATCTGCTTCCACATTCAGAGGATTGCTGATGAGAGGACATTGAAGGCTACAGAGCTTGAACAAAAGGTGGCACTGCTTGAGGTCAGATGAAAACACAAGTACCCGTTTCAGTATCTTACTTTATTTTTATTACAGCTGAGTATAAAGAAATTTTATATGTGCTATATACGATACTTCTTACCCTATACCTAGGTGGAATGTGCATCCTTGAATCAAGAATTACAAGATTTGGAAGCTCGTGCTCGCCGCGGACAGAAGAAGTCACCTGACGAGGCAAATCAATTGATTCAGGTTGATTTTGCCACTCTTTAAGCTGATTCCTTCCACAAAAACTTTCTGTTATATATCATGGCCTGCTAAAGTTCTTCCTTACTCAAGACTATTTGATAATTTTATGATTGATGATTAATATTGGCACCAATTACCTTTTTAACAGCATCTGTTGAACTTTTGGGTGACAAATGCTGAAATGCATAACAGTTTGTTGCCTTTTAAAGTATTTTGATTTATATTTTTATCAGTCTTTCAAGTATTTGTAACATGTACATAATTTTTATTAGTGAGGATTGCTTGACAGTCCTAACATCATGTGCCTAATCTTTAGCCAGTCACCTTGTCGAACTTTGTTGAGGCTAGCTACTTTAAATCTCTCTGTCATGAATTGCTGCCAAAGGACGCAGTACTTTATAGTATTTTTTGTATTGTCTATCTTCGTGAAAATCTTAACATCCCAAGGTGTACTTTCAGGATGAGATAACTCTTTGAAATATTGTTTCTCTTAGCTTCAAAAAGTTCTCCCCGATGCACATTCTTTCCTTTCTATTTATCAAATGGAAAAGAGATTATGGCAACAATTCACTCTATCCCCCAAATTGGCCTTAATACTGTTGTCACAAATACTGTGTCACGCGTTTAATTGCTGCACTTTGAAATAAAAAGATGCAGGCATGGCAGGAGGAAGTAGAACGAGCTCACCAAGGCCAGAGAGATGCTGAAAGCAAGCTTTCCTCTTTGGAGGCAAGTGTCATTAAATGTTATCCCTATTTTGGAAATAAGAAATTGAAGCCAAGTGAAAAATTACTGTGTTTTCATTTTTTATGGGTTGATTGCAGGCAGAAGTACAGAAAATGAGAGTTGAAATGGCTGCCATGAAGAGGGACGCTGAGCATTATTCACGCCAGGTAAAATCTTTGATGTATGCGATTTCTTACCCTATTTTGTCTGTTAGGTCTCATAAATATCTTCATGTCTTGGCTTTTGTGCAAGATTACAATTTTCAAGTTTTCTTTAATAATTTTGAGTGAACATGGTTGCTGTAGATGCGCAAAACTGCTGATAAAAATTTGGGTTGCCTTGTCAAGTTTTAAAGTTAAGAAGACAAATTCGTCATAATTCATCTTGTATAAATACTCATTTTAAGGAACTTCTTTTTGTTGTAGCTTACAATTAAGTCAATTAGTCCCAACTTAGGAAGAAGATGAAGTCGAGAATGTCCAAAACGGATTGAGATCTTGAATATTATTTCCGTTTATGTTAAAGATAAAAATAGTATTGCACTGATTTACCTTGTTTAGAACAATCTATAAAATGTAAATTACCGTCATAGAAACATGAATGAAAGAATCAGTTCTTTCAACTGATACTCTGATGTTTTGTTTACAGGAACATGTGGAGCTTGAGAAACGGTACCGTGAGCTAACTGATCTATTGGTAATTCAACTCACAATTTACTATGAAGACTTTTTTCTCACTGAAAATAGAAGTCGAAATTGATCACGTCTTGTATACTAATTTGCATTTCAGTACTATAAGCAAACTCAGTTGGAGGCAATGACTAGTGAAAAGGCTGCTGCAAAGTTTCAACTGGAGAAGGAAATAATGCGCCATCAAGAGGCACAGGTCTGCTTTTGTGTACTCAGCTGCTTGATTAATGCTCATCCATATTCTCCTGCCTTAATATACCTGTTATTTGTCATGAATAACATTGATTTGCACCTGGCTTGCTATTTCTAAAAAGGTAGAGGTAGAAAGAAGTAGAGCATCACGTCGAGCTACTACATCTTGGGAAGAAGATACTGAAATGAAAGCACTTGAGTATGTGAAATTTTTGTTGTTATCTTAGTAATTATCAGGATTTTATATATTTCAATTTAAATTTTTACTTGCTGGAATTGGAATTGATATCGGGGTCATTTAGTAATCACGTTGAAGATTTTGCCTGTATGAAGGTTGCAATGACCAGGCACCAAATATTTTTGGAATCTTTTTGTGATTTGATGGCAATCCATTTAGACTTACCTTTTCAGGAGTGGGAAGAGATTCACCACGTGACGTATCAGTGAAATTTTTGTATATGAAGTTGGCAATGATTACTGAAGAAATATTTTTTTATTTATTTACATTGCTTAAATAATATTTACAAAAGAAGAAACGTATATTATACCTATTCCCTTGAACTTGTTATAGAATGTCAAAACTGATATAATAGGATTTTATTTCTTTGATTGAATCCGTAAGAAGATGTTGAGATGTACACACGGCCATTTACAGTGAAGGAAACTGAAAGACTGATTTCTTTTCCTATATTACTTCATAATGATTGACATAACTAGGTATTCAGAATCGTATAAATCACACATTGTACAAGCTGATATAATAAGGAAAATTTTATAGGATGCTGATGATTTATTCCATTCATTGATTCTATTGAGTCATGAGTCACTTTCTCCAAGACAAATCAGATTGAATTAGTTTTACTAAACTTCATCTTCTTTATCATTTTTACTTGACCTTTAAAACATTATGCAGTTGTCATTTAATTAATATTCTTCTTGACCACGTAGTGGAGTTTCGAAATGATTGTTGAGAATGAGATTGTACTTCCACCTGAATTTTCTATCCTTGCTTTCTAACAAACCTGCAAAATTTTTAACCACAGGCCACTCCCATTGCATCATCGTCATATGGCTGGTGCAAGTATGCAGGTGTTTATTTCTTTTCATTGCCTGTTTCTCTTGTATTCACTACCTTTTTCATTTTTGCTATTATGTTTAAGCCAATAACTTTGCAGTTGCAAAAAGCAGCCAAACTGCTAGATTCAGGCGCAGTGAGGGCAACTCGATTTCTTTGGAGGTATCCAATAGCAAGGCTTATGCTGCTCTTTTATCTGGTAAGAAATGGTATAATTATATGAGTCTGTAGTATTTAAAAATGTTTAATTTTCATCTTAACATATATCTGAATCTATTTGCTACAGGTATTTGTTCATCTCTTCTTGATGTATCTCTTGCATCGCTTGCAGGTAAGATACTATTTCTCCATTGCTTCATTTTATACACGATCATTGATCATTAATAGACTAGGAATGTGCACATCATGTATTTTTTCTATTATATAAAAAAAAAAAAATTCAAAATAGCAGAGAAAGTTGAATCTTTTCTGAAATTAGAAAAGAAAATTGAAGTAAAATGTTGTCAAACTTCATCAATTTTTTTTTTTTTTTAATTAACGACATGTTGCTGATGCCATATAACACACTCAACATTGTTGTGCATTTATAACTTGATAAGTTAAGAGTTCTCTAGATTTTATTATATACATGTAGTTCAGCAATTGTATGGATATTTTCTTCATCAAAAGCGCTTATCAAAACGGATATGCCTCAGTTTGTTACCCATTTTCTTTTATAGTTTCTATGATATGTACATTGGGAGACAACAACTTCCCCATACATCTAATCTGCCTCTAAAAATGGAACTATGTAGGAACAAGCTGATCGTTTTGCAGCTAAAGAAGTCGCAGAATCAATGGGACTTTCTAATAACCAGTTACCATGATCTGCCGGTCGCTCCTGCCAACCATTAGGAAGCGGCGCATTCCGACATTTGAAACTATTTGGAACAAGGCGGGTTTAAGATAACAGATATGAGAAATAGATGTGGGATTGAAAGTTTTGTTTGTATTTCTTGTCATTGTTCATAATTACATTCATTGTTATGGATTGGAAACAGTAAACCCAAATCTCTGTAGTACATAATTTGTTTTTCTTTTCTATATAAACCAGCCTGTGACAGCTCACTTATATTTGACTTGTTTGTTATGTTAGAGTTTGAATTACTCGATTTATAAATGTGTCAAGTCAAGTTAGTCTCATATTTAGTACTAGAGTTTTTACATTACTCTATGTATTATTATTTGAATTGTAAAATTCAATTGTAATTTAATGTTTGTTAGTAGATTTTTGCGTAAAAATATAAAAATTAGACTGTAAAACTAAAATGTGAAAATAGCTTACCCATAAAAAAATAGTTAGATCCACCTTATTTGAAAATAATGCACCGGAAAAAATCTATGATCTAAGCATAACAAGTGAAGTTCTATCTATTTTCGTTTTTCATTATTTAGATTGAGGTGTAGAGCCACTATTATGATCATTCTTGTATGTACTACGATCAACTTGGGTGACGCGGTAACGATCGCTCAAATATGTCCGACATAAGATGGGAGGGAACCTGAGAATAAAGAATCAAATCATTCAACAACGTTGCCCAAATTCTACATTGAAACAGTATTGAACTTTATAATACGATTCAATTAGCCCATTTTTAATCATGTAATACAAGATATGTATTCTGTCAAAATGCAATAATATTTGACAACAAAAACTCATTATTACACCAAGCACAATTAATGAATATGATGATTGGATCAATCACAATGCTGACTTACCTGGGAGGGTTTTCATCAGACTTGCAGGTCGGGAAGCACTCGACTAAACAGTCGTGACTAGGTTCTAAGAAAAATGCTATCTGTCCAAGGAAACAATGGTTCAATCTTTTCAGATCAAGCGCAGAAAACCAAAACCGAAAAATAAAAAATGTTATCATGATACAATCTTATCACAACATCTGTCTCGAACAAATCGAGTTCGAGAATAACGAGTAGTTAGTGTCAATTGCCGAGCCATTGAAGAAGTGCCAGTTAAATAAAGTTTCAAGACAGTCTATGCAAATAAAAACAGCGTTCCAATCCAAAGTTTTAGCAGGATTGCTTTGAAGACATTAACAGAGTGGAGAAAGAAAAAACTTTAAGCAACAGCTTCGATCAAATCTTCTACAGCGTGAAATGATATAGCTATGGATCATTCAACCATATTCTATTTCCCTGGTTATCTGACTATATAGATAACAATACTATCGCAATAGATCAAACTATTTACAAGTAAAATAACGAGAGAAAAAAATTAAGATTCAGGAATAAAGAGAGCATACAGAATATCTCTCCTGGCCACTCCCTACGACTCTGTGCAGAGTAGACCTGAAGTTACACCAAGTAAAAGTTAAACCCACATAAATAAATGATAGTGAAATGTGGCTACCAACAGTATGGAAGCACTGACTATTTTCTCTTTTTATACGCTTCATTCATCAACAAGTGGAAGAATCACATCAAACTTTAAACATAAAGTTGAAAGACGCAATCGAAATGATGCAGTAATTCTTCAAAGTGCATGAATTTTATTCAAGTCTCATACAGTGCAGAGAAGTAAGAGCACCAGTTAAATAAAATATTTACTTGAAAATAGAGTTGCTCCATCGTTCCAGCATGTCTCCAAGATTGACTACAAATGATCTGTTAAAGATGGAATACTGAATAAGCTTGATCTGTTAAAACATTTTCTCTTCTTTTCAAACAATAAATGCTATATAATTATGGAACTAAAATTTTGACAAAGTTCACCCTTTTAAAGGTGCTACATATTCCCATATTTGAGGTTTTGCATTCTTTTCCTTGCAGACCTGTGATAATGATAAATATTAATATGATTGTCTATAACATGAAAATAAAGGGTAAAAACATGTCTATAATATTTGCCATTACTTGGAGACCAACAACATCGTCAGTTGCTAAGAGGGTGATTAAGCCATAATCAGAATGAGCTCCAGCTCCATATATTCCCTTTGAAGGATCAGAAATCTTTCCTGTATCATATTTTTCTAAAAAATTAAAAATTACTCCATATTTAGAATGATTTGCAATGGAGTTTTAAGAATCCTTTCAAATCTCACCTTCATAATGTAGCAGGCGTAAGGTTGCAATAGGCTCCTCGAGCATTTCGGGCTTATCAAAGAAGTCAGTCTCTAGATCAAGTGCAAGGGCTATAATCCTAGCCACATGCTTTGGCAACTTCTCTTAAAGAATCAATATATTAAAGTAAAAATTAGAAGGTGGGAAATTTATAATGCAAATAATTGATATTGTTAACCATTTTCTATCCTTAAGCTTGTCATAAAGTAAAATAATTCCCTATAGGCTTAAAAGTTTCAATTGTTGAGTAAAAGTTGATTTATTCTTTCTTCATACGACAACTCACAATGACTTTTGATGATATTTCTCCATTGTCTCCTTCCATCCAGGCAAGAGATCTGCAAAACAGCAAAAAAATCAATACACAGCCATGCAATGTCTTTCTTCTAGGCATTCCAAATCATATCCAACTACTTACCATCTGCAGGCCAAACATTCTGCCCATAAAATGGTTTTTGAGCTTCTGGGTCATCATTATTCTTTTCAATACCTATATAGTACCCCTCTTTGAAATCTCCTACTTCAATAGAAAGCAAGTTATAGAGAAGAACTGTAAATTCAAGAATCGAAACATATATTCATATGGATAGCAATAAAATGATGACAAAAGGTAAATTGCAAGTTAGTCCGTCCTTAAGAGTCAGGACAACTGATGCTAGAAACAATTTATTTGCACAAAACTGTCCTTGTACTTTAGGTCGTTAATAAAACGGTTTCTGTCGTGATAAAAATTCAGTAAGTGTCTTATGATTTCTGATTGTAAAGGTCATTTTAACTTTTTGTGATTACATTGATTCACTCAATTCCCTGCACACACTCGATATCACAGTCAATTTTGAAGACTAAAAGACAATCTAACTGAAATGTGTTTGAAATTGAATGCAAAATTGTGTATATGTGTGAAATCAAATGAATCAATGGTGGTTAAAATTGACACAAGCCGTTTTGCTAATAACTCAAAGAATAACAGTTGTGTTTGCTAAAAAACTGTTTAGGGTATCAGTTGCCACAAAACTCCAAAGTACAGGAACTGCAATGCACTTTACCCTAACAAAAATGTAAACAATAAATTACTATTCATATGTATAGTGATTTACTTTCATGATCAGTAATTAGCCATTAGCAACTACCTTTCTTTAATTGAAGCTAAAGTAGTGTGAAAAAAAAAAAAAAAAATTTGCAGAGGAAACAAACCATGAGACTGATTTGCAAAATCAAGACGCTCGTCGAAAAGGGGGGTGTAGCCTCTATGGTTTTCGTTCTTCAGACTTTTCATCTTCTCGCTCAAAGGCAAGCTGAAGAAGCTTCTGCTTCGCGTGAAAACCTCTTCCATGAATTCCTCACTTATTCCATGGTTGATTACATAAAAAAATCCAGTATCCAAACAGGCCTGCACCAATAATTTTGCTAATCAACGAGAATAACAGCGCCATCGAAATCTTCGGCAGAAAAATGGAACGGAAATTTCGATTAAAATTTAAATCTCACCTGTTTGAGTAAAGACACTGATAGACCTATATCTCGGCTTGAAAGGTCGATACAATTGAGGGACAAGAACTTCGGAACGTCGTCAATGGCGCCGCCATGACTCTGAACGTCCATTTCTCCGACAAACAAAGGACACGAAGAGAACTCTGTGAAACCCACCATTTAATTTGGAGAAAGGTGATTTTCTCTTCCCTCGTTAAACCCACCTGTACATTTTCTCTCTCCCTCGTAAAGTCCCATCCTGTTTAAAAAATTCTGTTGGCAGAAACTTCTCTGGAGAGAAGTTCGGCCTCCGATTCCAATAATTTTACTTTTAAAATATTTATGGTCTTTTTCTCCTTGAACTTTGTGAAACAATTTGAAGGCTCAACACTAGTGCTCAAAATTTAGATTATCTCTACTGTTATGGTGATTTTGAAACTGACAAGTATCGATCGGTCTTGAAAAGGAAAAATCAAAGGTAAGTCATTCTCCTTCGTTTCTATTGTTTTCTTCTTGTAGTTCTCAGTTGAATAATAAGACTGTTGTGAGTTTGATGAATTATAGGATATTTGGGAAATAAATGAACTCCTGTATAAACAAAATGAAAGAAGAATTAAAGATTTTGCAAGTAAGATTAATGTTCGATAAACCTCCTACTAAATAGATTCTGAGATCAAAAATTATTTCGCGATATACTTTGAAATATTGACAGGGAAATCATTGCCGAGAGTTCAAGTTGATTTTCAGTGTAAAAGTATCCTTTTTACGATGTTGGGTTAACAACAGTTGGGTACGTGCCCTGTAAATCAATTTATATGGCTTGAGTGTTTTTAGTATTTAGTTATGATATTTTGGACAGTAGATTACATTGATTGTGGAAGAATAAATAATAAAAATAATAATAATCAAGTTTTGAAGTGTTTCTATGAATTACAATGGTTTAGTTGATGCTTTAACCAAAAATGCTTTGGCCAAAAATGATTTGGTTGTAGGCCAAGCGTCTCAGCTCGTCCGAGCCGCAGCCCAAAACTGCCATTGGGCCCAAATGGGATGTAGACTATCTTTGAGGATAAATTAGGAGATAAGATAGCCTAAAAATAATAAAAGATTTTACTATTTGCTAAGTACCAATTTATTAAATTAAAGTATGACTCATCGACTCGGACACTTAGATATATATTGAGTTTTGACTTATTGTAAGTCTACCCGAGGTAGGCGTTTATTTTATTTTCGGTTAAGTATTATTTTTAATTCATTAATTAAATTCATTTATTTAGCATAAATTGTTTATTTAATTTTGCGCTATTGTTTTAAAAAATTCTGTTGGCAGAAACTTCTTGAGAGAAATTCGGCCTCCGATTCCAATAATTTTAGTTTTAAAATATTTATGGTCTTTTTCTCTTCCCTCGTTAAACCCACGTGTACTTTTTCTCTCTCCCTCGTAAAGTCCCATCCTGTTTAAAAAATTCTGTTGGCAGAAACTTCTTGAGAGAAATTCGGCCTCCGATTCCAATAATTTTAGTTTTAAAATATTTATGGTCTTTTTCTCTTCCCTCGTTAAACCCACGTGTACTTTTTCTCTCTCCCTCGTAAAGTCCCATCCTGTTTAAAAAATTCTGTTGGCAGAAACTTCTTGAGAGAAATTCGGCCTCCGATTCCAATAATTTTAGTTTTAAAATATTTATGGTCTTTTTCTCTTCCCTCGTTAAACCCACGTGTACTTTTTCTCTCTCCCTCGTAAAGTCCCATCCTGTTTAAAAAATTCTGTTGGCAGAAACTTCTTGAGAGAAATTCGGCCTCCGATTCCAATAATTTTAGTTTTAAAATATTTATGGTCTTTTTCTCTTCCCTCGTTAAACCCACGTGTACTTTTTCTCTCTCCCTCGTAAAGTCCCATCCTGTTTAAAAAATTCTGTTGGCAGAAACTTCTTGAGAGAAATTCGGCCTCCGATTCCAATAATTTTAGTTTTAAAATATTTATGGTCTTTTTCTCTTCCCTCGTTAAACCCACGTGTACTTTTTCTCTCTCCCTCGTAAAGTCCCATCCTGTTTAAAAAATTCTGTTGGCAGAAACTTCTTGAGAGAAATTCGGCCTCCGATTCCAATAATTTTAGTTTTAAAATATTTATGGTCTTTTTCTCTTCCCTCGTTAAACCCACGTGTACTTTTTCTCTCTCCCTCGTAAAGTCCCATCCTGTTTAAAAAATTCTGTTGGCAGA
>CM039507.1:42012296-42121255 GCA_022432975.1 Begonia masoniana
CTTACGTCGGCCTTCTGAAAATAGCAATCAGCGAGCTTCGTAGCCACTGTTCACCTCGCGCGGACATCCTTGCCCGACATAAACTCCGACGAAACTATCACCAGAAAAGTAAAACCCCTTACTTTGGGGGATGGAAAAGTTTTGATACATCCATGTAATGCCCGTATGTTCCTGTTAATTCTATTTTACGAGCATCTTTGGGTGGTCGGAGAAGATTGGAGCTATACGGAAATATTTTTGTTATTACCGACACCCATGTTACGGTCAGACATAATTCTGATATATCAATGGTTCGTGACTACCCTGATGTTTTTCCTGAGGATTTGTCTGGGTTACCATCCGATCGGAATATTGAGTTATGTATCGACTTGGTGCCCAACATAGCTCCAATTTCAACTGCTCCGTACCGCATGGCTCCTGCTGAGTTGAGGGAGTTAAGAACCCAGCTAAATGATTTGCTGCAAAAGGTTTTATTTGGAACAATGTTTTGCTATGGATTCACCCGTCTTATTCGCAAAGAAGCAGGATGGTTTGCTTCGATTTTGCATAGATTATCAAAAATTAAATCACATGACGATCAAGAATAAATATCCTCTACGAAGAATTGATGATCTATTTGATCAGCTCGGAGGATCAAAGTACTTCTCAAAGATCGATTTGAGATCTGTCTACCACCAATTAAAAATTCGTGAAAAAGATATTCCCAAAACAGCTTTTCACACTCGATATGGACATTATGAATTCCTGGTACTTCCGTTTGGACTGACTAATGCACCAACAACTTTTATGGATTTGATGAATCGAGTTCTTCGACCTCATCTTGATCAGTTCGTGGTGGTATTCATCGATGATATTTTAATATATTCTAAGTCTCGTGAAGAGCATATGGAACATCTAAGAATTGTCCTGCAAACGTTTCGTGAACACCAACTATTTGCAAAGCAAGAGAAATGTGATTTTTGGATGACAGAAGTAAAGTTCTTAGGTCATGTAGTTTCTAAGAATGACATAGACCCTGCAAAGGTCGAAACAGTGTCAGAGTGGAAACCACCCAACAATGTTACTAAAGTACAGAGTTTCTTGGCCTGGATATTATCACGGTTCGTCCAAAATTTTTCTTCTATTGCTATGTCATTGACTCAATTAACCAGGAAGAATATAAAATTTATGTATGACAATAAATGTCAGATGATTGTTGAAAAGCTTAAGAAGAGGTTGACTACTGTACCAGTTTTAGCAGTACCTAATGAAAGTTAACCATATCCAGTATATACAGATGCTTCCGGAGTGGGATTGTGATGCGTTTTTGTAACGCCCCAAGTTATCTGAACCCGGTTCGTTACACAGAAGCCCGTACATGACTAAGAAATCCCAACTGTATTAATTTACTATTATTATATTTTTTTTTTAACTTTGCTCAACATTCAGCATTTGACATAAGCTAAGATCTTAAAATATTTAAAAACTTGCAGCGGAAATCATTTGGACTGCAATAGAGTTAAACAAAACTATGAACGTTGTTTGAAGTGTAAGAAATAATCGGCTAAAAAGAAATAGAGGTTTAAATCGTGAAATACTTAGAAAGTCGCAGAAGTCAAACGCATCTGCCGATGGATAAAGTCAACGGAAGAAGCAGAAACAGGCTTCTACCGATGACGTAGACCAGAAGAGTTGGAAACAAAAGACATCTCTCGGTGGACTGCATCTACCGATGACGTCAGCCGACTAAATTACTTATTCAACATCTACCGATCGCAAAGCGACAAAACCTATTACCCACTCGTACCGATAGTGCAAAATCTACATCTTCCGATAGTATTGAACCTACATCATCCGATGGCTTAACTGAAGACATCTTCCGATAGAATTAAACTTACATCGTCCGATGGCTTAACTGAAGACATCTTCCAATAGGATTAAACCTGCATCATCCGATGGCTTAACTGAAGACATCTTCCGGTAGACAACATAACTATAACTCAACATCTTCCGATAGACATCATCTAACGATAGAAGACAGGGCGACATTTCAACTATTTCTTGCTATGCCAACACAACTTAAGTACAGAAAGAATTTACTTATTTCACTGAGACCATTCAGAAATAACTCGAATCATTGCACCACTCAAATCCAGTAAAACCAACATTAGAAAAAAAAAACTCAACAGAATATCATTATCTGAAAATCTCACAACGTATTCAAAGTATCAAACCTCTACTAACATGAAAACTCAACATACTTAAATTAAAACACTGTCAACTGAAACTTCACACTACCAGATCCGTGGCATGAATGTGCTCCTCTAACCAGCCTATCCATCAACAAACTCAGAGAATTCAGCTGCTGTTACTTCCTCACCTACATCACAAAACTCATCTATTAGCCTAATGCTAAATAAGCGAAGTGATAATGAAATGATATGCTGAAACTTAAATCCTAATTATGCAGTTTCTACTTTCTCATCTCAGTTGCACATTCGTTCATTCACTGATCTGATCCCTCGATTCCCTTGCGAGTGGGATCAATTCTCCCAATGTTATACATCCTCTTCATCAGTTAAGGGGTGGATGAATTCCCTTAACAGCTGTTCTGATCCCTCAGTTCCCTTGGGAGTGGGATCAGTTCTCCCAATGTTATAAATCCTCTTCATCAGCTCTTTTATTATTAATGGTATACACCTGATTTGTAAGTAGGGTTATTAAATGACTAGACAAGGGCACTAGAGTAAATTTACAATTTTCAAAAGTGGATAACGTATTTAAGGAAAGAGGGTTGGGTTTAATGCACTGTAGCCGCCACCAATTTCATACTTTTCCTCTTCGGGTTTTCAGCTCAAGCAGCCGAGCTCTCTAGGCGATTTTCCTCGCCCGATTCTCCTTCAACTTAGGTAAGTTTTCCTCATTTCTCTTAAGATATAGTGGTTAGTTACCTGAGGGAGTACAATGTGAGGATCTTGATGGTGCTGAGATTGAGCGTAGGTTCGGGTTCTTAGGATAAAAGGGGATTGCACGGTAGCAGAGTTTCAAACGGTTTCCTAATCTTATTATTGAATTTGGTAAGGCTATGAGGAGTTGGGATTAAGGTATTTGCCCATACATAAACTTAGGTAAGCGAGCTTTTAGAGTAGTTGAAATCGAGCATCACCAGGAGAGGAGAGCTAGGTAAAGTTAAAGTTTGCTTGTTGCCTGGGGCCTACATCACAAAACTCATCTATTAGCCTAATGCTAAATAAGCGAAGTGATAATGAAATGATATGCTGAAACTTAAATCCTAATTATGCAGTTTCTACTTTCTCATCTCAGTTGCACATTCGTTCTTGTGTCACTGTCTATCCCTCGAGTTCCCTGCGAGTGGTATCAATTCTCCCAATGTTATACATCCTCTTCATCAGTTAAGGGGTGGATGAATTCCCTTAAAGCTGTTCTGATCCCTCAGTTCCCTTTGGAGTGGAATCGTTCTCTCCATGTTATAAACCCTCTCATCAGCTCTTTTATTATTAATGGTATACACCTGATTTGTAAGTAGGGTTATTAAATGACTAGACAAGGGCACTAGAGTAAATTTACAATTTTCAAAAGTGGATAACGTATTTAAGGAAAGAGGGTTGGGTTTAATGCACTGTAGCCGCCACCAATTTCATACTTTTCCTCTTCGGGTTTTCAGCTCAAGCAGGCCGGGCTCTCTAGGCGATTTTCCTCGCCCGATTCTCCTTCAACTTAGGTAAGTTTTCCTCATTTCTCTTAAGATATAGTGGTTAGTTACCTGAGGGAGTACAATGTGAGGATCTTGATGGTGCTGAGATTGAGCGTAGGTTCGGGTTCTTAGAGATAAAAGGGATTGCACGGGTAGCAGAGTTTCAAATCGGTTTCCTCAATCTTATTATTGATTTTTGGTAAGGTCTAGTGAGAGTTGGATTAATGTATTGCCATAAACTTAGGTAAGCGAGCTTTTAGAGTAGTTGAAATCGAGCATCACCAGGAGAGCTAGGTAAGTAAAGTTTGCTTGTGCCTTTGGGCCTACATCACAAAACGTTAGGGTTTGTTTGCTAGAATGTGTTGGTATGTCATGCATCATGTTTTAAAAATAAACGAAAATGAATTTGAATGCATGTCAGCATGGTGAGGATTGAATATATTGAAACAGTTATGTGAATCAGTTTTACTGTTAAGGGAACTAATCCGCCCCTTAATGATACAGTGGATATTTATACTTTGGGAGAATTGATCCAACTTCCAATTTCACAGGGGGATCTGAACATGTGAATCAGATTTACTGTTAAGGGAACTAATCCACCCCTTAATGAGACAGTGGATATTTATACTTTGGGAGGGTTGATCCGACTCCCAACTTCACAGGGGGATCTGAACAGAAACGAAGCATGAACAACTGAGTTGAGAAAGTAGAAATTGCATGTTTAGGAATTTATATTTCAGTGTTTCATTTCTTTACTGCTTTACTTACTTAGCATTAGGATAATAGATGAGTTTTGTGATGTAGGTGAAGAAGTGATAGCAGGTGTGTTTTCCGAGTTTACTGAGGACTAGACTGGTTTTGGAGTGCATCTTTGTAACCATCTGGCAGCTGATGAGGCGATTTAACTGATGTCAGTTGGTGCAAAGGTTCAGTTGACAGCGTTTCAATTTTAGTGTGTTGAGTTTTCATAACAGTAGTGGTTTTCAATATTTCGAATATGTTTCTTTTTGAGCTTTCTGATAATAGTATTTGGTTAGGCTTAAATGCGATTTTACTAAATTCGAGTAATGTAAGGATTTTGAACTGTTCTAATGGTTTTAGTGAAGTAAACTCGTCCTTCTCGCAGCTAGAGATGTTTTTGTATGGAATTTGAGTAGTTGAGATATTGTCCTACCTTCTGTTGAGTTTTCTGGAGTTACTTAGGGTAAGGGGTTTTGAATGTCTTGAGTAAGTTTGCAAGTTCAACCATCGGCGAATGGGTTCACCGGTGGATGTTGGGTGTTTGTTCGCTGATCGACATTGGCGGATCGAATCATCCGGCTGACGTCACCGGATGATGCCGAGTATTCTACTCACCGGTGGATGTCGTGTGTTAATCTACCGGAAGATGTAGAAAGTGTTTTGTCGTTTAGCGACCGGTGGATGTCGTGTGTTAATCCACCGGAAGATGTAGGAAGTATTTTGTCGTCTAGTCACTGGTGGATGCAGTATAACGTCGATCATCCGGCTGACGTCACCGGAAGATGTAGAGAATATTTTGTCGTTTCGTCACCGGATGATGTCTTCTATTTTCTGCTTCAGCCCTTTTTGTTGACTTGTTCAGCGGGCGATGCGTTTGACTCTTGAAACTTTTGAAGTATTTTGCAATTTAAATCTTTATTCTTTTTACCGAGTATTTCTTAGCATTTCAACTGATTAATCAATCATCGTACAATAGTTTTGTTTAACTCTATTTTTACTCAAATGATTTCCGCTGCAAGATTTTAAATGTCTGAGGTTTTAGAAAAAAAAATATATATCAAATTATGACTTTCGAGCGAAGTTTCAACTTTGAACCAGAGTTTCCGAGTCATGTGCAATTCTTGTGTAACGAACCGGGTTCTGAAGGTTTGGGGCGTTACAGTATGGTATCAGAGACATTCAGTTAAACCGTTTCAAAGATTACTCATCAGTGCCAATCGTTGCATGGAAGTACTTCAACAACTGTAAGTGTTTATGTTAACCTTAGTTAATAGATATTTAAGAGTGTAATTAACCTTGTACAGGAATTTAGTACAATGGCCAGACGCCCAGGGAGACCTAGAGTGCCAAGAGAAATGCCGAATGTGAGGGGTGAAGAGGAGCCTAGTGTGATTAGGCAGCTAACAGATTTAGTGCGTCAGCAAACTGATTTAGTGCGCCAACAGTCTGACCAACTAGGAGTACTGTTGAACCGGGAGGTGCAAGGAAGTGTCAACTCGGGTTCTAGCAATGAACATTCTGGAGATAGATTCCGGAGACTAAGACCACCCACGTTCGATGGACAGTCATCTGATCCAGTAATTGCTGATGGATGGCTTAGGAAGATTGAAAGTATGTTTAGGTGTGCCAACATTGGAGAAGGAGACAAGGTCACATTGGCAACCTTTCATTTAGCTGGTGAAGCTCAACTCTGGTGGGAGACAATAGAGACCACCACTGATGTTTTGTCAATGCCCTGGTCACAATTCAAGGACATGTTCTATGAGAAGTATTTCAGCAGCACAGTCCAGACTGCGAAGAAGTTGGAGTTTCTGAACTTGAAGCAGATAGGGTCTGTGGTCGAATACAGTAGACAATTTGAGTCATTGTCCAGGTTTGCTGGGCATTTTGCTCACAAGGAAGAGGATAAATTGTTTAAATTTGTGCGTGGACTGAAGCCAGAAATCTACCGTGGGGTTAAATTCTGTGGTATTACAGGTTTAACGTTCAGTGAAGTTGTGTCCACTGCTCTGGAAGTGGAAGAAGCTGAAGGGAAGTGTGCTAGACCAAGAGAGGTCACACAAAGGTTTAACCAGCCACACCAGCATAGGGGAACGAAGAGGCCAAGTGAAGGCCAAAATAGCCAAGGAGCGAATGGGAAGATGCAAAGTATCAGGAAATTTCCCCAGTGTCCTAAGTGTTTGAAGAACCACCCGGGGGAGTGCAGACTGGGCTTTGGGAAGTGTTTCAACTGTGAGGAAGTTGGACACACATACAAAGAGAGCTCGAAGCCTAGAGTCACCAGATGCTACAATTGTAACAAGGTCGGTCACATTAGTAGAGACTGTCCAGTTCCTAAGAGCGGCCCTGCTACGATTAAACCAAGAATTTTCTCCATGATGGAGTCGGGAGATGAAGAACAGCCTGCTGTGGTGTCAGGTACTATATTGATGAACTCTGTGCCTGCTTTTACTTTGATAGATTCTGGCGCAACACATTCATTTATAGCATCTGCTTTTGCTGTTAAGTTAGATGTACAGTTTATCCCTTCCATGCATGAGTTTAACGTTGCATTGCCTTCTGGTGGACGCATGCACTCTAACCAAGTGATGCTTGACAGCGAAGTGTTAGTAGGGAATGTAAGTCTACCTGCTGATCTTATAATTATGGATATAATAGGATTTGATGTAATCCTAGGAATGGACTGGTTGTTTAAACATCATGCCACAATAGATTGTAGGACTGGAATAGTTAGCTTCCAACCCCCTGGTAGTTCGAAACACACCTTTCAAGCTTCAAGGAAGAGTAAGGAAATGTCTGTGATGACTTCTATTAACACAAGACCTTCCCTATGTGGAGAGTATTTGTGCTTCTTAGCTAGCGTTTTAGACACACAGCTTGTAGGAAAAGCAAATCCTCAGAATGTCCTAATTGTCCAAGACTTCCCCGAAGTATTCTTAGATGACCTTCCTGGTTTGCCGCCAGATACGAAAATTGAATTTGTTGTTGATGTTTACCCTGGAGCCGAGCCTGTGTCTAAGAATCCATATAGACTAGCACCAACAGAACTTAAGGAACTGAAGAAGCAGTTAGAGGATCTGCTGGAAAAAGGATTCATACGCCCTAGTTTTTCACCATGGGGCGCACCTGTCCTTTTTTTCAAAAAGAAAGATGGATCAATGCGTATGTGCATTGATTATAGAGAATTGAACAAGTTAACTGTCAAGAATAAGTATCCATTGCCGAGGATTGACAATTTATTTGACCAACTTAATGGTGCAAGAGTTTTCTCTAAGATTGACCTTAGGTCTGGTTATTACCAGTTAAAAGTCAAACCTGAAGATATTCCTAAGACAGCTTTTCGCACAAGGTATGGACATTATGAATTTTTGGTTATGTCCTTTGGATTGACTAATGCGCCAGCAGCATTCATGGATCTCATGAATAGGGTGTTTCATGAATACTTAGATAAATTTGTCATAGTGTTCGTTGATGATATTTTAATTTATTCCCGTTCCAAAGACGAGCATGCTAGACACCTGACCTTGGTGTTGGAAGTATTAAAACAGCACCAACTTTACGCCAAGTTTTCTAAGTGTGAGTTTTGGTTGGACCAAGTTCACTTCTTAGGACATGTTATCTCTGGAGATGGGATATCCGTTGACCCAGCTAAGGTTCAAGCAGTTAAGGAATGACCCCAACCAAGGAATGCTACTGATATTCGAAGTTTCCTTGGATTAGCAGGATATTATAGAAAATTTATTGAGGGATTTTCAGAGATTGCTACACCTCTTACTAAGTTAACAAGGAAAAATGTGATGTATAGATGGACTGAGGAATGTGAGCATAGCTTTCAGACCTTGAAACAGAAACTGACAAATGCTCCAATTCTGACCCTTCCTGTCGATAATGGTAAGTTTAGCATTTATTGTGATGCTTCCAAGATTGGCCTTGAATGTGTGTTAATGCAAGATGGTAAAGTAATAGCTTATGCCTCTAGACAGTTGAAAACTCATGAGAAGAATTACCCTACCCATGACTTAGAACTAGCTGCTGTTGTATTTGCACTTAAGATTTAGAGGCATTACTTGTATGGACAGTCTTGCGAGATATTTTCAGACCATAAATGTCTGAAGTATATTTTCACACAGAAAGAATTGAATATGAGGCAACGTCGGTGGTTAGAATTTGTCAAGGACTATGACTTTGAAATAAAATATCATCCTGGCAAGGCAAATGTGGTGGCAGATGCCTTGAGTAGAGTAACAACATCAACCCCAACTATGGTTTTCAGTATGCCATTAGCTTTAGAGTCAGAATTCCTAAAGTTTAATCTAGAAGCAGTATCCAGTGTATCAGCTATACTTTCAGCCATAACCTTAAAGCCTACCTTTCTGGAGAAAATAAAGGAAGCCCAAAAGAATGATGATGAGTGTAATAAGTACAAGTCAAACATGGATTCTACGGACAAGTCAGATTTTAACCACTCCACCGATGGAATCCTTAAATTTAGAAATAGATGGTTTGTTCTTGCCATTAAGGAACTTCGTGATGAGATCCTTTCTGAGGCACACTCTTCCAGGTTCTTTGTTCACCCTGGGAGCACCAAGATGTACAAGGATATTAAACAACATTATTGGTGGCCAAGCATGAAGAGAAGTGTGGCAGAATATGTAGGATCGTGTTTGTGCTGTCAGCGGATTAAGGCCGAGCATCAGAGACCCTCTGGAACATTGCAACCCTTACCAGTTCCTGAATGGAAATGGGAACAAATAACGATGGATTTTGTTGTTGGATTACCTAGGACAGCAAGGGGACATGATGCAATTTGGGTTATAGTTGACCGTCTAACCAAATCTGCTCATTTTCTGCCAATTAAGATAACTTACTCGATGGATCAGCTTGCCGAATTGTACATGCAAGAGATTGTTAGATTGCATGGGGTTCCTTGTACCATAGTTTCAGATCGGGATTCCAGATTCACATCTAAGTTTTGGAAGAGTTTACACAAAGCTATGAGAACACAGCTTAGTTTTAGCACAGCTTTCCACCCTCAAACAGATGGACAATCCGAAAGAACCATCCACACATTAGAAGATATGCTCCGTGCCTGCATATTAGATTTTCAAGGATCTTGGAGTAAATACTTATCATTGGTGGAATTTTCTTATAATAACAGTTTTCAGACAACAATAGGAATGACACCGTATGAAGTATTGTATGGGCGAAAATGCAGATCACCTTTGTACTGGGATGAAGTTCGAGAAGTGCAGTTGCTTGGTCCTGACCTTGTGCAACAAACTATTGAGAAGGTTGCCCTCATCCGTCAGAGAATTTTGGCAGCTCAGAGTCGACAGAAGAGTTATGCAGATTGCAGGCGTAGAGAGTTAGAATTTGTGATCGGTGATGAAGTTTTTCTCAAGGTGTCACCATTCAAAGGAGTTGTGAGATTTGGGAAGAGAGGAAAGTTGAACCTCAGATTGATTGGACCATTCTCGATCTTGAAAAGGGTTGGGAAGACAGCCTACCAGTTACAGCTATCAACCTCCATGGAAGGAATCCATGATGTGTTTCATATTTCCATGCTTAAGAAATGTGTACGAGATCCTTCTCAGATTGTGGAACAGCAGAGTATTGAAGTTCACCCTATTCTTACATATGAGGAGAAACCTGTAAGGATCTTAGACTATGCAGTGAAGGTTTTGCGCAACAAAGAGGTTCAACTAGTGAAAGTCTTATGGCACAACCAGAACGTAGAGGAGAAAACTTGGGAGCGCCAGCAAGACATGTTGGACCAATACCCAAAATTATTCAGGTACTGAATTTTGAGGACAAAATTCTTTTAAGGAGGGTAGATTGTAACACCCGGTTCTATCGAACCAGCTCTTTTATTATTAATGGTATACACCTGATTTGTAAGTAGGGTTATTAAATGACTAGACAAGGGCACTAGAGTAAATTTACAATTTTCAAAAGTGGATAACGTATTTAAAGAAAGAGGTTGGGTTTAATGCACTGTAGCCGCCACCAATTTCATACTTTTCTTCTTCGGGTTTTCAGCTCAAGCAGCCGAGCTCTCTAGGCGATTTTTCTCGCCCGATTCTCCTTCAACTTAGGTAAGTTTTCCTAATTTCTCTTAAGATATAGTGGTTATTTACCTGAGGGAGTACAATGTGAGGATCTTGAAGGTGCTGAGATTGAGCGTAGGTTCGGGTTCTTAGAGATAAAAGGGATTGCACGGGTAGTAGAGTTTCAAATCGATTTCCTCAATCTTATTATTGATTTTTGGTAAGGTCTAGTGAGAGTTGGATTAATGTCTTGCCATAAACTTAGGTAAGCGAGCTTTTGGAGTAGTTGAAACCGAGCATCACCAGGAGAGCCAGGTAAGTAAAGTTTGCTTGTGCCTTCGGGCCTACATCACAAAACGTTAGGGTTTGTTTACTAGAATGTGTTGGTATGTCATGCATTATGTTTTAAAAATAAACAAAAATGAATTTGAATGCATGTCAGCATGTTGAGGATTGAACATATTGAAACAATTATGTGAATCAGTTTTACTGTTAAGGGAACTAATCCGCCCCTTAATGAGACAGTGGATATTTATACTTTGGGAGAATTGATCCAACTTCCAATTTCACAGGGGGATCTGAACATGTGAATCAGATTTACTATTAAGGGAACTAATCCACCCCTTAATGAGACAGTGGATATTTATACTTTGGGAGGGTTGATCCGACTCCCAACTTCACAGGGGGATCTGAACAGAAACGAAGCATGAACAACTGAGTTGAGAAAGTAGAAATTGCATGTTTAGGAATTTATGTTTCAGTGTTTCATTTCATTACTGCTTTACTTACTTAGCATTAGGCTAATAGATGAGTTTTGTGATGTAGGTGAAGAAGTGATAGCAGGTGTGTTTTCTGAGTTTACTGAGGACTAGACTGGTTTTGGAGTGCATCTTTGTAACCATCTGGCAGCTGATGGGGCGGTTTAACTGATGTCAGTTGGTGCGAAGGTTCAGTTGACAGCGTTTCAATTTTAGTGTGTTGAGTTTTTATAACAGTAGTGGTTTTCAATATTTCGAATATGTTTCTTTTTGAGCTTTCTGATAATAGTATTTGGTTAGGCTTAAATGCGATTTTACTAAATTCGAGTAATGTAAGGATTTTGAACTGTTCTGATGGTTTTAGTGAAGTAAACTCGTCCTTCTCGCAGCTAGAGATGTTTTTGTATGGAATTTGAGTAGTTAAGATATGTCCTACCTTCTGTTGAGTTTTCTGGAGTTACTTAGGACGTCAGGTGGTTTTGAATGTCTTGAGTAAGTTTGCAAGTTTCAACCATCGCGAATGGGTCTTCACCGTGGAGGTTGGGTTTTGTTCCGCTGGATCGGACACTTGGCAGATCGAATCATCCCGTCTGACTTCCCCTCGGAATGATGCCCGAGTATTTACTCACGGTGGATGTCGTGTGTTAATCCACCGGAAGATGTAGGAAGTGTTTTGTCGTTTAGTGACCGGTGGATGTCGTGTGTTAATCCACCGGAAGATGTAGGAAGTGTTTTGTCGTTTAGTGACCGGTGGATGTCGTGTGTTAATCCACCGGAAGATGTAGGAAGTGTTTTGTCGTTTAGTGACCGGTGGATGTCGTGTGTTAATCCACCGGAAGATGTAGGAAGTGAAAGTGTTTTGTCGTTTAGTGACCGGTGGATGTCGTGTGTTGAATCCACCGACGATTTAGGAAGTGTTTTGTCGTCTAGTCACTGGTGGATGCAATATAACGTCCGATCATGGCCCTGACGTCACCGGAAGATGTAGAGAATATTTTGTCGTTTTGTCACCGGATTGATGTCTTCTGATTTTCTGCTTCAGCCCTTTTTGGTTGAACTTGTAAGCGGGGCGATGCGTTTGACTCTTGAAACTTTTGAAGTATTTTGCAATTTAAATCTTTATTCTTTTTATCGAGTATTTCTTAGCATTTCAACTGATTAATCAATCATCGTACAATGGTTTTGTTTAACTCTATTTTTACTCAAATGATTTCCGCTGCAAGATTTTAAATGTCTGAGGTTTTAGAAAAAAAAATATATATATATCAAATTATGACTTTCGAGCGAAGTTTCAAATTTGAACCAGAGTTTCCGAGTCATGTGCAATTCTTGTGTAACGAACCGGGTTCTGAAGGTTCGGGGCGTTACACCTTAATAGTCAATGCATTTCAATCTGTACCTGCCTTTCCATAACATTACATGAAAGTTCATTTTCGTGTTCTTTAAAAAAAACATGATGCATGACATACAGGAAATACTAAAACATGCATACACCTAGTATTCTGTGATGTAGGCCCGAAAGCACGCACAATACTTCACTTACTTGGCTCTCTTGGAAATGCTTGGTTTCAACTACTCCAGAAGCTCGCTCACCTAGGGTCATGACAGTACATTAATCCAACTCTCACTAAAACTTACCAAAATCAATAAAATGCTTGAGGAAACCGATTGAAACTCTGCTACCCGTGCATTCCCATTTATCACCAAGAACCCGAACCTACCCTTAATCACAGCATCCTCAAATCTCCACATTGTATTCTTTCAGTTATCTAATCGCTAAAAAGCAAGAAAGCAAGGAAAACTTACCTAGATTGAAGGAGAATCGGGCGAGAGAATCGCCTAGAGAGCTCTACTGCTCGAGTTGAAAGCCGAAAGAGGGAAATAAGGTATAGTGGCGGCTATGGTGTATTAACACTTCCCTTAAATACGTTACCCGTTCTTAAAACCTCACTTTACATAAATGCCCTTGCTTAGTCACTCACTAACCTAATAAATAATTCCCCCTAATTCTTTCATAAAATGCACATCATATTTGATAAATTAAATTTGGTTTAGCGGAACCGGGTGCTACAATCTACCCTCCTTAAAAGAATTTTGTCCTCAAAATTCAATACCTGAATAATTTTGGATGTTGGTCCATCATGTCTTGCTGACGCTCCCAAGTTGTCTCCTCTATGTTCCGGTTATGCCACAAGACCTTCACCAATGGAACTTCTTTGTTGCGCAACACTTTCACAGCATAGTCTAAGATCCTTACTGGTTTCTCTTCATAAGTAAGAGTGGGTTGAGCTTCAATACTCTGAGTTTCCATAACTTGAGATAGGTTTCTAACACACTTCCTTAGCATGGAAACATGAAACACATTATGGATTCCCTCTAAAGAGGCTGGTAACTGTAGTTGATAAGCTGACTTCCCAATTCTCTTCAAGATTAAGAAAGGTCCAATATATCTGGGGTTCAACTTGCCTCTCTTTCCAAATCTCACAACTCTCTTGAAAGGTGACACCTTAAGAAAAACTTCATCACCTACTTCAAATTCCAGTTCTCTTCGTCTCTTGTCTGCATAGCTTTTCTGCCGGCTTTGAGCTGTCAAGATTCTTTGTCGGATAAGAGCAATCTTCTCCACTGTCTGCTGCACAATATCAGGACCAATCAATTGTGCTTCCCCAACTTCATCCCAATATAACGGAGATCTGCACTTTCGTCCATATAATGCCTCGTAAGGTGCCATGCCTATTGTTGCCTGAAAACTGTTGTTATAAGAAAATTCTACCAAGGACAAGTATTTGCTCCATGAACCTTGAAAGTCTAATACACATGCACAAAGCATATCCTCCAATGTTTGAATAGTCCTTTCGGATTGTCCATCTGTTTGAGGATGGAAAGCTGTGCTAAAACTAAGCTGTGTTCCCATAGCCTTGCGCAAAATTTTCCAAAACTTAGATGTAAATCTGGAGTCTCGATCTGAAATTATGGTGCTTGGAACTCCATGCAGTCTAACAACTTCGTGCACATACAACTCAGCCAGTTGATCCATCGAGTATATTATCTTCATTGGCAGAAAGTGAGCAGATTTGGTTAAACGATCAACTATTACCCAAATTGCATCGTAACCCTTAGCTGTTCTAGGTAATCCTATAACAAAATCCATAGTTATTTGTTCCCATTTCCATTTAGGAACTGGTAAAGGTTGTAATGTTCCAGCAGGCCTCTGATGTTCAGCTTTGACTTGCTAGCAGATCAGGCATGACTCTACATACTCCGCCACACTTCTTTTCATACCTAGCCACCAATAATGTTGCTTGAGATCTCTGTACATCTTCGTACTTCCGGGATGAACAGAAAGTCTAGAAGAATGTGCCTCAGATAGGATTCCCTTTCTAAGTTCAGTATCAACCGGTACAAACCATCTATTTTAAAACTTGAGAATTCCATCAACTGAGCAGTTGAAATCCGACTTGTCAGTAGAATCCATGCACATCCTGTACTTATTACATTCGGTGTCATTCATTTGAACTTCCTTTATTTTCTCCAAAACAATTGGCCTTAAAGATATGGCCGAAAGCATGGCTGACACACTAGACACAGCTTCCAGGTTAAATCTTTAGAATTCTGTCTCTAAAGCTATCGGTATGTCTAGAATCAATGTAGAGACTGAAGAAGTCACTCTACTCAAAGCATCGGCCACTACATTGGCCTCGCCAGGGTGGTACTTAATCTCAAAATCATAATCTTTGACAAACTCTAACCACCTACGTTACCTCATATTCAGTTCTTTTTGCGTGAAAATGTATTTCAGACTCTTATGATCCGAAAATATCTCACAAGTTTGTCCATACAAGTAGTGCCTCCAAATCTTTAATGCAAAAACCACAGCAGCTAATTCAAAGTCATGTGTAGGGTAATTCTTTTCGTGTACTTTTAACTGCCTAGAAGCATAGGCTATAACCTTTCCATCTTGCATCAAAACACAACCAAGCCCGACCTTGGAAGCACCACAATAAATACTGAATTTACCATTTTCGACAGGAAGAGTCAATGTTGGAGCATTGGTTAGTTTCTGTTTCAAGGTCTGGAAACTGGATTCATATTCCCCTGTCCAAGCATACTTTATGTTTTTCCTTGTTAGTTGAGTGAGGGGTGTGGCAATCTTTGAAAATCCTTCGATAAATTTTCTATAATATCCTGCTAATCCAAGGAAACTTCGAATATCCGTGGCATTCTTCGGTTGTGGCCACTCCTTAACTGCTTGAACTTTGGCTGGATCGACAGATATTCCATCTCCAGAGATCACGTGGCCAAGAAAGTGAACTCTATCCAACCAAAACTCACACTTGGAAAACTTAGCATAAAGCTGGTGCTGCCTTAGTAATCCTAACACCAAACCCAAATGCCTTGCATGCTCATCCTTAGTTCTAGAGTAGATTAGGATGTCATCTAAGAATACAATGACAAACTTATCCAAATACTCGCGAAACACCCTATTCATGAGATCCATGAAGGCTGCAGGTGCATTTGTCAAACCAAAAGACATAACCAAAAACTCATAATGTCCATACCTTGTGCAAAAAGCAGTCTTTGGGATATCTTCAGATTTAACCTTCAGCTGGTAATAACCGGATCTAAGGTCAATCTTAGAGAAAACTCTTGCACCCTTAAGCTGGTCAAATAAGTCATCAATCCTCGGCAAAGGGTACTTGTTCTTGACAGTTAACTTATTCAATTCTCTATAATCAATGCACATACGCATTGATCTATCTTTCTTTTTGACAAAAAGGACAGGTGCACCCCACGGTGAAAAGCTAGGGCGTATGAACCCTTTCTCCAACAAATCCTCCAACTGTTTCTTTAATTCTTTAAGTTCTGTTGGTGCTAGTCTATACGGATTTTTAGACACAGGCTCGGCACCGGGGTAAACATCTACCACAAATTCAATTTCCATATCTGGTGGCAAGCCAGGAAGGTCATCTAGGAATACTTCCGGAAAATCCTGGACAACTAAAACATTTTCGGGCTCGCTTTTCCTACTAGTTGTGTGTCTAAAACACTGGCCAAAAAGAACAAATATTCCCTGCACGGGGAGGGTCTATAATTGACAGAGGTCATCACAGTCATTTCCTTACTCTTCTTCAGAGCTCGGAAGGTATGGTTTAAACCATCAGGGGGTTGAAAACTAACAACTCCAGTCCTACAATCTATTGTGTCATAATGCTTAAACAACCAATCCATTCCTAGGATCACATCAAATCCCATTATGTCCATAACAATGAGATCAGCAGGCAAATTCATGTTTCCTACTAATACAATACTATCAGGCATCATTTGATTGGAGTGCATGCGCTCACCAGAGGGTAATGCTACGTTAAACACATGCTTAGAAGAAGTGAACTGTACATCTAACTTATCAGCAAATGCAGAGGCTATAAAAGAATGTGTTGCACCCGAATCTATCAAAGTAAAAGCAAGTATAGAGTTAATCAATATAGTACCTAACACTACAGCAGGCTGGTCCTCATCACCTGACTCCATCATGGAGAATATTCTTGGTTTAATCTTGGCAGGTCCGCCCTTTAAAGCTGGGCAGTCTCTGTTGATATGGCCGACTTTGTTACAGTTGAAGCAACGGGTGATTCTAGGCTTTGGGCAATCCCTGAATGAGTGTCCGACCTTTTCACAGTTAAAACACTTATTCGTCCCAAATCTACACTCGCCCGGGTGATTCTTCGTACACTTCGGGCATTGAGGAAACGTCTTGGTATCTGTTACTTTCTTTTCTATTCCTTGACTATACTGGCCTTCATTGTGCCTCTTCACTCCTCTCTGCGGTGGTGGTTGAAAAAACTTTCTCGGGGTTTCCTTTGGTCCATCACACTTCAACTCAACTTCTTCCACCTCCAATGTTGTGGACACAACATCACTAAAAGGCAAACCTTTAAAACCCGAAAACTTGACCCCTCTGTACATTTCTGGTTTCAGTCCATTCATGAATTAAAACACCTTATCTTCATTTCGGTGAACAAGGTGTCCAGCGAACTTGGACAGAGACTCGAATTGTCTAACGTATTCAGCCACAGACCCTGTCTGCTTCAAGTTCAAAAACTCTACCTTCTTTGCAGCCTGGACTGTGCTGTTAAAATATTTCTCATAGAAGATGTCCCTGAACTGCGACCAGGACATCGCCAAAACATCGGTGGTGGTCTCGATTGTCTCCCACCAAAGTTGAGCATCACCAGCAAAATGGAACGTGGCCAACGTGACTTTCTCTCCTTCACCAACATTGGCACACCGGAACATGCTTTCGATCCTCCTCAACCACTCTTCAGCAACAATCGGGTTTGATGATTTTCCATCAAACGTGGACGGCTGAAGCCTCTGGAATTGGTCTCCTGAATGTTCATTGCTAGAACCCGAGTTGGCACTTCCTTGTACTTCTCGGTTCAGCAACACTCCTAACTGATCGGACTGCTGACGCACTAAGTCTGTTTGCTGACGTACTAAATCTGTCAGTTGTCTAATAACACTAGATTCCTCCTCACTCCTCAAGTTTGGCATTTCCCTCGGTATTCTAGGTCTTCCTGGGCGTCTGGCCATTGTACTAAATTCCTGTACAGGGTTAATTACACTCTTAAATATCTAATAGCTAAGGTTAACATAAACACTTACAGTTGTTGAAGTACTTCCATGCGACGGTTGGCACTGATGAGTAATGTTTTGAACGATTTAACTGAATGTCTCTGATACCATAATGTAACGCCCCGAGTTATCTGAACCCGGTTCGTTACACAGAAGCTCGTACATGACTAAGAAATCCCAACTATATTAATATTACTATTATTATATATTTTTTTTTAACTTTGCTCAACATTCAGCATTTGACATAAGTTAAAATCTCAAAATATTAAAAAACTTGCAGCGGAAATCATTTGGACAGCAATAGAGTTAAACAAAACTATGAACGTTGTTTGAAGTGTAAGAAATAATCGGCTAAAAAGAAATAGAGGTTTAAATCGTGAAAAACTTGGAAAGTCGCAGAAGTCAAACGCATCTGCCGATGGATAAAGTCAACGGAAGAAGCAGAAACAGACTTCTACCGATGACGTAGACCAGAAGAGTTGGAAACAAAAGACATCTCTCGGTGGACTGCATCTACCGATGACGTCAGCCGACCAAATTACTTATTCAACATCTACCGATCGCAAAGCGACAAAACCTATTACCCACTTGTACCGGTAGTGCAAAATATACATCTTCCGATAGCATTGAACCTACATCATCCGATGGCTTAACTGAAGACATCTTCCGATAGAATTAAACCTACATCGTCCGATGGCTTAACTGAAGACATCTTCCGATAGGATTAAACCTACATCATCCGATGGATTAACTGAAGACATCTTCCGGTAGACAACATAACTATAACTCAACAACTTCCGATAGACAACATCTAACGATAGAAGACAGGGCGACATTTCAACTATTTCTTGCTATGCCAACACAACTTAAGTACAGAAAGAATTTACTTATTTCACTGAGACCATTCAGAAATAACTCGAATCATTGCACCACTCAAATCGAGTAAAACCAACATTAGAAAAAAAAAACTCAACAGAATATCATTATCTGAAAATCTCACAACGTATTCAAAGTATCAAACCTCTACTAACATGAAAACTCAACATACTTAAATTAAAACACTGTCAACTGAAACTTCACACTAACTGACATCAGTTAAATCGCCTCATCAAGTACCAGATCCGTGGCATGAATGTGCTCCTCCAACCAGCCTATCCATCAACAAGCTCAGAGAATTCACCTGCTGTTACTTCCTCACCTACATCACAAAAATCATCTATTAGCCTAATGCTAAATAAGCGAAGTGATAATGAAATGATATGCTGAAACTTAAATCCTAATTATGCAGTTTCTACTTTCTCATCTCAGTTGCACATTCGTTCATTCACTGATCTGATCCCTCGATTCCCTTGGGAGTGGGATCAATTCTCCCAATGTTATACATCCTCTTCATCAGTTAAGGGGTGGATGAATTCCCTTAACAGCTGTTCTGATCCCTCAGTTCCCTTGGGAGTGGGATCAGTTCTCCCAATGTTATAAATCCTCTTCATCAGTTAAGGGGTGGATTAGTTCCCTTAACAGTCAATGCATTTCAATCTGTACCTGCTTTTCCATAACATTACATGAAAGTTCATTTTCGTGTTCTTTAAAAAAAAACATGATGCATGACATACAGGAAATACTCAAACATGCATACACCTAGTATCCTGTGATGTAGGCCCGAAAGCACACACAATACTTCACTTACCCGGCTCTCTTGGAAATGCTTGGTTTCAACTACTCCAGAAGCTCGCTCAGCTAGGGTCATGACAGTACATTAATCTAACTCTCACTAAAACTTACCAAAATCAATAAAATGCTTGAGGAAACCGATTGAAACTCTGCTACCCGTGCATTCCCATTTATCACCAAGAACCCGAACCTACCCTTAATCACAGCATCCTCAAATCTCCACATTGTATTCTTTCAGTTATCTAATAGCTAAAAAGCAAGAAAGCAAGGAAAACTTACCTAGATTGAAGGAGAATCGGGCGAGAGAATCGCCTAGAGAGCTCTACTGCTTGAGCTGAAAACCGAAAGAGGGAAATAGGGGATAGTGCCGGCTATGGTGTATTAACACTTCCCTTAAATACGTTACCCGTTCTTAAAACCTCACTTTACATAAATGCCCTTGATTAGTCAATCACTAACCTAATAAATAATTCCCCCTAATTCTTTCATAAAATGCACATCATATTTGATAAATTAAATTTGGTTTAGCGGAACCGGGTGCTACAATTTTAATGAAGCAAGATAAAGTAATAGCTTATGCATCTTGACAGTTAAAGACACATGAGCGAAATTACCCTACACACAATTTAAAGTTGGCTGTTATTATTTTTGCTTTGAAGATTTGGCAAAGTTATTTGTATGGAGTCAAATTTGAAATATTCTCTGACTATAAGAGCTTAAAATATCTATTTACGCAGAGTGATCTAAATCTCTGGCAGTGTCGATGGATGGAGTATATGAGAGATTATGATTTTAAATTAGAGTATCATCCTGGAAAGACTAATGTTGTAACTAATGCCTTGAGTTGTTATCCTCAAGGATATCTTTTTAGTCTTTTGTTAGAAGATTGGAAGAAGTGTATGACTATAGAAGATTATGAACTGCATTACTAGGAAGATAATCAAACAGTTTAAGTATTTAATTTGGTTACTACCCCCACCCTCCTTCATCGTGTTAAAGACATGTAAAAGAAAGACTTGAGAAGATTTGGTTTGTGTTGTGCCCCATAGGCCCATTACACGATCTCAGGCCCGAATCCATAACTTAACTAACACACTTGTCTCTTTTGCAGGTTATGGATCGTGTGAAGACTTGGAGGATGCCGTGGCCGACTTGAAGTGGGAGACTAAACCTGGAAATGTTGACCAACCGAAGCACCTCCTCATGTGGAAGGACTAGAGAGGCGGCCTAATGCTCATATGGGAATTTGTCTTCCCGAGCTGTGATGTTTGTACTTTTTATTTAAGACTTATTGGCAAACGTTGGCCTTTTTGTTAATCTTATTATATGCATGCATGATTAGGCATTTTAGGATTAGATGAATGTTAGGCTTAGTTGGTGGCTTAGTTGGTGGTTTGGCCCAATTGACGTTGAAGACATGGCTTGTCCAAATAAAGGCCCAAGCCCAACCCACTCAAAACCCTAGCCCACCATTAAGACTATATATTCATGGCATTGGTGATTGTAATTTTTAGTTGATTTTTATGAGCATCCGCGGATTTGTCTTCTCTCGATAGAAGAAGCTTGGAGCGAGGAGCTACCAAGGTAAGCTCGGTTGACAACGACCGAGGGGTTGCGCCCCCGAAAACTGATCTTCAAGCTTGGTAGCTTGTAAGAACAGATTTGTCATCTTCTTCTCCTTTCTTTTGAGACCGGAAAATGGCAAGAAGTGGCCTAACCGATTCCTTGAATCGAGTTCTCTTCCTGGGAAGAAAACTCTTGCCAAAACGCTTCAAATAGTGATTATTGGCCGATTCTCGGAAACATTCGATATTTCATTTTCGTTTCAATCCGAGCACGTTTAATATTTGTTTACATTTATTTTATTGGATCTGTTGGATTCATGTTTCAAGGAAGCTAACGATCTTCTTTTCGAGCTTAGAGTTGTCTTTGCAGGTCGAAGCTTAACATTTGGTATCAGAGACTGGCTAGCTTCCTCGGTGTGCTAATCGATTTTTTTTATTGAAAACTTGCTGTTTTTGTTTTCTTTTCGATTTCGTATCCAACTTCCTTTGTGTTAATTTAAAAAAAAAAAAAACTGCTGCATATTTGTTCTGGTTTTTATCTCTTAAATGTTGTTGTGTTTTGCTTTTTGTTGCATCACTATCTCTCTAGCACGTTTATTAACATGTTAAGATTTGAACCTAACAGTTTAAACATCCTAAATCGTGCATTTAGCTTGCTGTTCTTGCTGATTAAAATCGTTCAACATTCTGGTTTTTAAAACGGGACAGAGCAGAATTTTTTTTTAAGAAACCAGAATCTACTGCATCTAAATCTGTTATGTTTGATTCATTTTTCTTGCAGCACGTGTGAGAATCATTTTCTAACATCTTAATGATCAAACCACTTGAGAAAATGAAGATTAATGGAATGATAAATGGGTTTTTCAAATCGGTTTTTTGGTTTTTCCCTGTTGCTGTTTTTTGCTGCTATTTTCTTGCAAAACCGAAAACCATTTGCTGCTTGTTTTGTTTCCTTATTTGATTAAACATTCCTTTCTGATTAAACATTTCTTATTCAGCAGAAATACTTGTTAATTCCTTTCCAATTTACTGCTGATATTAAATTGCATTCCAAAATTTCACGCCAATTCTAGACCACTTTAAATTAGGAATTTTAATTAGACATTTAATTAGGTTTATTTACTTTCCTTTTCTTGTCATTCCCTAAAACTTTAAATTACTTTCCTTTTTCTTGATTCTTTCCTAAAATTTTAAAATTACTTTCCTTTTTCTTGTCTTTTCCTAATACTTAGGTTTATTTCACTAAGCTAATTTCCTTCCTAATACTTAGTTAAAAATATAATAATAATAATAATAATAATAATAAACCCTTAATAGTATCGTTAAAATTCGTATGAAGACTAGAAGTGAAATTAACCAAGAGCCAAGCCAAGACATGACTCAAGAACCGAACCGGGGTAAGGACATTCCCCAACGTGAGACTCACATCCTTCAAGAATGAGAGTCTAGTATGCAAGGACAATTAAATGGTCTTAGCGGAGAAGTTAACCATATAGGTCAACAACTAAAAGATTTAACCCTTGGCAAGAAACACATAATGGAAGTCCTTAATAGGAAAAGCCCAAATGAAATGTTCCGAGAACCCTCGCCTAGATTTCGACCCGAAAATCCTAGGAGACGATTTCAAGAACCAGATCCAACCTCAGACGAAGAAAGACTTGAGCATCCTAGGAGAAGAAACCCGTTTTATGAGGATGATGAATGTTGGACATTAGATGAAGAAGAAACTTTCGCCCTAGTAGACGTAAAGATTATGAGGACCTTAGAAATGTCAAGCTACATATACCCTCATTCGACGGAACATGCGATGGAGATACCTTTCTAGAATGGATTGATAAAGTAGAAAAGGTCTTCGACTACTATGAGTACTCCGATAAAGTGAAGATCCAATTAGTATCCGTAGAGCTATCGGGATATGCGGCCCTCTGGTGGTCCAATATTAAACTTCAAAGACGACGGATAGGAAATACCCCCATTACCACGTGGAGAGCAATGAAGTCACTCATGACTAAGAGATTCATACCCACCCATTACCGTCAAGATCTTTTCCTTCAAATCCAAAACCTACGACAAGGAACTCGATCTGTTGAGGCTTACCTAGCTGAATTTGAAACTTTAAGGATACGAGTGGATATGGAAGAACCCGAGGAGCAGGTTATTGCTAGATTCATTCGAGGATTGAATAGAGACATTGGAGATCCAGTAGAAATTCACCCAGCCGAGTCCTTAGATGCAATAGTTCATATGGCCATGACGATTGAGCGACAGCTCAATAGGAAGAGAAAATCCACCTACCCTCCTAAGTTTATCCCAAAAATTCCTCCCAAGGTCACCCCTAAACCACCCGAGCCAATCAAGTCCTTCGACAAAGCTGAAGGGAAGAAGCCTTTTAACAATAGTTGGCCACTTAAGGAATCTAGTAGCAAAACCTTAGTCGATAAAGCCAAACCACCTAGAGCAAGAGAGATCAAGTGCTATAAATGTCACGGGCTAGGTCATTACATGGCTCAATGTCCAAATCGACGAGTGATGATTATCAAAGAAGATACGGGGGAAGTTGAGAGTGAAGATGAACAAGAAGTAGATGACGAAGATGTAGAGGAGAGTGATACTGAGGAAGAAGTCGTGCGTGCTCCTGAGGGACCCTTATTGATGGTTAGGAGACGAGTCCTCGTGACTAAGAATTCAGGAGAGGATTGCCAATGTGAGAATATCTTCCATAGTAGATGTGTTATCAAGGATAAAATATGCTCTTTAATCATAGATGGAGGAAGTTGTGCCAACGTGGCATCTGACGAGTTAGTTAAGAAGTTAGGATTAGAGACAACTACGCATCCCCACCCTTATAAGTTACGATGGTTAGATGATGGGGATGATGTTAAGGTCTCTCGACAAGTGAGAGTAGATTTTGCAATGGGAAAATATCAAGATTCTGTTTTATGCGATGTCGTGCCCATGAGTGCTAGCCACTTACTTCTTGGATGACCCTGGCAATTTGATCGAAGAGTGAACCACGATCGATATTCTAACTACTATTCCCTTAAGTTTGGTGGTAAGACAATTAAGTTAGCACCCCTGACCCCCGAGGAAATAACAAAGACGATGCCGCTAAAAAAGAAGCAAAGACTAAAGCCAACCTTTGTATGACTAGATTGGAGATAGAGGCATCGATGCTTCGAGGAGATTCCATTATCCTAGTGCTGTTTCGAGATAGAGTTATGGAGCTTGGAGTAATCCCTGACCCTGTAAAGAAGTTACTCAATCAATTTCAAGACGTGTTTCCTGAAGAACTACCCCAAGGATTACCACCTCTACGTGGTATAGAACATCAAATTGACCTCATACCCGGGGCTACACTACCTAATAGACCGGCCTATAGAATGAACCCCGAGGAGACCAAGAAACTTCAAGATCAAGTACAAGAATTGTTGAACAAAGGATATATACGAGAGTCCATGAGCCCCTGTGCAATTCCCACACTATTGGTACCTAAGAAAGACGGCACAATGAGGATGTGTGTTGATAGTCGAGCCGTGAATCAAATTACTGTAAAATATAGGTACCCTAATCCTAGGCTCGAGGATATGTTGGACGAGCTCAGTGGAGCCTCAATATTTTCTAAGGTGGACCTTAAGAGTGGTTACCACCAAATAAGAATGAAAGAAGGTGACGAGTGGAAGACGGCATTTAAGACTAAGTATGGGCTTTTTGAGTGGATGGTGATGCCCTTCGGGTTATCTAACGCGCCCAGTACTTTCATGAGACTCATGCACCACGTGCTAAAAGATTTCCTAGGAAAATTTATTGTTGTCTACTTTGACGATATTTTGGTGTACAGTGTAGATCTTCCACAACACCTCAACCATCTTAGTTTACTTTTTCAAACCCTTCGAAAAGCTCAATTATTTGGAAATTTAAGCAAATGCTCGTTCGCGCAAGACAAAGTTTATTTCCTAGGGTTTATCATTTCTAAAGATGGCATGGAAGCCGATATTGACAAGATCAAGGCCATTAAGGACTGGCCTACCCCAAACTCCATAACCGAAGTACGTAGCTTCCATGGTTTGGCCTCTTTCTATAGAAGGTTTATAAAAGACTTTAGCTCATAGTATCACTGCTCACTGATTGCACTAAGAAGGGGAAAGAGTTTACTTGGACCCCGGCTTGCCAAAAGAGCTTTGAGCTAATCAAAGACAAACTATGCCACTCACCAGTGTTAGCACTCCCGGATTTTAACAAGGTATTTGAAATTAAGAGTGATGCTTCCGGAGTGGGCGTTGGAGCCGTACTCATGCAAGAGGGGAAACCCATTGCATACTTAGTGAGAAACTGAAAGGCGCCGTGCTCAATTACTCAACTTACGATAAGGAATTTATGCTGTTATTAGAGCATTAGAGCATTGGCAACACTACCTCTTATCAAGAGAATTTATTATCTATACTGACTACCAAGCTTTACGATATATCAAGGGTCAGCACAAGTTAAATAATAGGCATGCTAAATGGGTTGAGTTCTTGGAGAGGTTTCCGTATATTCTGAAATATGTTAAAGGAGAGAATAATGTAGTCGCCGATGCACTTTCGAGAAAACGTATTCTTCTTATCGAGTTAGGGACTCGATTCTTTGGGTTTGAATGGATCAAGCATAATTACGAATCTGACCCTGACTTCGGATCTTATTACACTAGGTGCAAAGAAAAGGCTGAAGGAGAATATCGACATATGGACGGCTATTTATTAAGAGCGAGAAAATTATGTATCCCACAAGGAAGTTTACGGCGATGTCTTGTGAAAGAAGCCCATTGTGGAGTATTAGCGAGTCATTTCGGGAAAAAGAAGACCATCGATATGCTTAAAGAACACTTCTATTGGCCACACATGAAAAGAGACGTGCACTGCATGGTGGAGACATGCGTCGTTTGCAAGAAAGCCAAGAGCAAAGTTCTACCACAAGGCTTATACATGCCCTTACCCGTTCCCTCACACCCTTGGACTGAAATTAGTATGGACTTTCGTTCTAGGCTTGCCTCGAACTGCTCGTAATAAGGATTCGATCATGGTGGTTGTCGATCGATTCTCTAAGATGGCACATTTCATTCCTTGCGCAAAAACGGATGATGCATTCTCTATAGCTGACCTGTTTTTCAAAGAAATCGTTCACAGCTGCATGGCATACCGCGTTCCATAGTGTCGGACCGGGACACTAAATTTTTGAGCTCTTCTGGACCACTTTGTGGAAGAAGTTGGGGACAAAGCTGTGTTTTAGCACATCTTTCACCCCCAAACTGATGGGCAAAACGGAAGTTGTTAACAGAACCTTAGGCTCCCTCTTACGCAGTATTGTAGGTAAAAAACTATCCAGTTGGGATATAGTCATTCCCGGGTTGGAATTTGCTTACAATCGTACCCTTCATTCCACCTACTGAGCAATCGCCCTTTGAGGTTGCCTATGGGTTTAATCCTTGTACACCGTTGGACCTAGTTCCTTTGCCATTTACTGAACTAGCCAACCCATCAGGAGCGAGCAAGGCTGAACACATTAAGAAATTACATGAGAGCGTGCGTCATGCCATCGAGAAGAGAAACGCGAGCGTGGCCAAGCGAGTCAATAAGGTCGAAAAGAAGTTATCTTCAAAGAAGGAGATTTGGTTGGTTACACCTACGAAAAGATAGATTCCCCGACAAAAGGAAATCTAAGCTTCTTCCCCGTGCAGATGGACCCTTTAAGGTGTTGCAGAGGATCAATAACAATGCTTATAAGATTGAACTGCCAGGAGATTACGGAGTATCAGCAACGTTCAATGTCATGGGCCTCTCATCCTATATAAGCGATGAAGAAAACTCTAAGAGGCCTGAATTAAAGGATTTGAGGTCAATCCTCAATCACCTGGGGAGGATGTTGTGCCCCATAGGCCCATTACACGATCTCAGGCCCGAATCCATAACTTAACTAACACACTTGTCTCTTTTGCAGGTTATGGATCGTGTGAAGACTTGGAGGATGCCGTGGCCGACTTGAAGTGGGAGACTAAACCTGGAAATGTTGACCAACTGAAGCACCTCCTCATGTGGAAGGACTAGAGAGGCGGCCTAATGCTCATATGGGAATTTGTACTTCCCGAGCTGTGATGTTTGTACTTTTTATTTAAGACTTATTGGCAAACGTTGGCCTTTTTGTTAATCTTATTATATGCATGCATGATTAGGCATTTTAGGATTAGATGAATGTTAGGCTTAGTTGGTGGCTTAGCTTGATGGTTTGGCCCAATTGACGTTGAAGACATGGCTTGTCCAAATAAAGGCCCAAGCCCAACCCACTCAAAACCCTAGCCCACCATTAAGACTATATATTCATGGCATTGGTGATTGTAATTTTTAGTTGATTTTTATGAGCATCCGCGGATTTGTCTTCTCTCGATAGAAGAAGCTTGGAGCGAGGAGCTACCAAGGTAAGCTCGGTTGACAACGACCGAGGGGTTGCGCCCCCGAAAACTGATCTTCAAGCTTGGTAGCTTGTAAGAACAGATTTGTCATCTTCTTCTCCTTTCTTTTGAGACCGGAAAATGGCAAGAAGTGGCCTAACCGATTCCTTGAATCGAGTTCTCTTCCTGGGAAGAAAACTCTTGCCAAAACGCTTCAAATAGTGATTATTGGCCGATTCTCGGAAACATTCGATATTTCATTTTCGTTTCAATCCGAGCACGTTTAATATTTGTTTACATTTATTTTATTGGATCTGTTGGATTCATGTTTCAAGGAAGCTAACGATCTTCTTTTCGAGCTTAGAGTTGTCTTTGCAGGTCGAAGCTTAACATTTGGTATCAGAGACTGGCTAGCTTCCTCGGTGTGCTAATCGATTTTTTTTATTGAAAACTTGCTGTTTTTGTTTTCTTTTCGATTTCGTATCCAACTTCCTTTGTGTTAATTTAAAAAAAAAAAAACTGCTGCATATTTGTTCTGGTTTTTATCTCTTAAATGTTGTTGTGTTTTGCTTTTTGTTGCATCACTATCTCTCTAGCACGTTTATTAACATGTTAAGATTTGAACCTAACAGTTTAAACATCCTAAATCGTGCATTTAGCTTGCTGTTCTTGCTGATTAAAATCGTTCAACATTCTGGTTTTTAAAACGGGACAGAGCAGAATTTTTTTTTAAGAAACCAGAATCTACTGCATCTAAATCTGTTATGTTTGATTCATTTTTCTTGCAGCACGTGTGAGAATCATTTTCTAACATCTTAATGATCAAACCACTTGAGAAAATGAAGATTAATGGAATGATAAATGGGTTTTTCAAATCGGTTTTTTGGTTTTTCCCTGTTGCTGTTTTTTGCTGCTATTTTCTTGCAAAACCGAAAACCATTTGCTGCTTGTTTTGTTTCCTTATTTGATTAAACATTCCTTTCTGATTAAACATTTCTTATTCAGCAGAAATACTTGTTAATTCCTTTCCAATTTACTGCTGATATTAAATTGCATTCCAAAATTTCACGCCAATTCTAGACACTTTAAATTAGGAATTTTAATTAGACATTTAATTAGGTTTATTTACTTTCCTTTTCTTGTCATTCCCTAAAACTTTAAATTACTTTCCTTTTTCTTGATTCTTTCCTAAAATTTTAAAATTACTTTCCTTTTTCTTGTCTTTTCCTAATACTTAGGTTTATTTCACTAAGCTAATTTCCTTCCTAATACTTAGTTAAAAATAATAATAATAATAATAATAATAATAATAAACCCTTAATAGTATCGTTAAAATTCGTATGAAGACTAGAAGTGAAATTAACCAAGAGCCAAGCCAAGACATGACTCAAGAACCGAACCGGGGTAAGGACATTCCCCAACGTGAGACTCACATCCTTCAAGAATGAGAGTCTAGTATGCAAGGACAATTAAATGGTCTTAGCGGAGAAGTTAACCATATAGGTCAACAACTAAAAGATTTAACCCTTGGCAAGAAACACATAATGGAAGTCCTTAATAGGAAAAGCCCAAATGAAATGTTCCGAGAACCCTCGCCTAGATTTCGACCCGAAAATCCTAGGAGACGATTTCAAGAACCAGATCCAACCTCAGACGAAGAAAGACTTGAGCATCCTAGGAGAAGAAACCCGTTTTATGAGGATGATGAATGTTGGACATTAGATGAAGAAGAAACTTTTCGCCCTAGTAGACGTAAAGATTATGAGGACCTTAGAAATGTCAAGCTACATATACCCTCATTCGACGGAACATGCGATGGAGATACCTTTCTAGAATGGATTGATAAAGTAGAAAAGGTCTTCGACTACTATGAGTACTCCGATAAAGTGAAGATCCAATTAGTATCCGTAGAGCTATCGGGATATGCGGCCCTCTGGTGGTCCAATATTAAACTTCAAAGACGACGGATAGGAAATACCCCCATTACCACGTGGAGAGCAATGAAGTCACTCATGACTAAGAGATTCATACCCACCCATTACCGTCAAGATCTTTTCCTTCAAATCCAAAACCTACGACAAGGAACTCGATCTGTTGAGGCTTACCTAGCTGAATTTGAAACTTTAAGGATACGAGTGGATATGGAAGAACCCGAGGAGCAGGTTATTGCTAGATTCATTCGAGGATTGAATAGAGACATTGGAGATCCAGTAGAAATTCACCCAGCCGAGTCCTTAGATGCAATAGTTCATATGGCCATGACGATTGAGCGACAGCTCAATAGGAAGAGAAAATCCACCTACCCTCCTAAGTTTATCCCAAAAATTCCTCCCAAGGTCACCCCTAAACCACCCGAGCCAATCAAGTCCTTCGACAAAGCTGAAGGGAAGAAGCCTTTTAACAATAGTTGGCCACTTAAGGAATCTAGTAGCAAAACCTTAGTCGATAAAGCCAAACCACCTAGAGCAAGAGAGATCAAGTGCTATAAATGTCACGGGCTAGGTCATTACATGGCTCAATGTCCAAATCGACGAGTGATGATTATCAAAGAAGATACGGGGGAAGTTGAGAGTGAAGATGAACAAGAAGTAGATGACGAAGATGTAGAGGAGAGTGATACTGAGGAAGAAGTCGTGCGTGCTCCTGAGGGACCCTTATTGATGGTTAGGAGACGAGTCCTCGTGACTAAGAATTCAGGAGAGGATTGCCAATGTGAGAATATCTTCCATAGTAGATGTGTTATCAAGGATAAAATATGCTCTTTAATCATAGATGGAGGAAGTTGTGCCAACGTGGCATCTGACGAGTTAGTTAAGAAGTTAGGATTAGAGACAACTACGCATCCCCACCCTTATAAGTTACGATGGTTAGATGATGGGGATGATGTTAAGGTCTCTCGACAAGTGAGAGTAGATTTTGCAATGGGAAAATATCAAGATTCTGTTTTATGCGATGTCGTGCCCATGAGTGCTAGCCACTTACTTCTTGGATGACCCTGGCAATTTGATCGAAGAGTGAACCACGATCGATATTCTAACTACTATTCCCTTAAGTTTGGTGGTAAGACAATTAAGTTAGCACCCCTGACCCCCGAGGAAATAACAAAAGACGATGCCGCTAAAAAAGAAGCAAAGACTAAAGCCAACCTTTGTATGACTAGATTGGAGATAGAGGCATCGATGCTTCGAGGAGATTCCATTATCCTAGTGCTGTTTCGAGATAGAGTTATGGAGCTTGGAGTAATCCCTGACCCTGTAAAGAAGTTACTCAATCAATTTCAAGACGTGTTTCCTGAAGAACTACCCCAAGGATTACCACCTCTACGTGGTATAGAACATCAAATTGACCTCATACCCGGGGCTACACTACCTAATAGACCGGCCTATAGAATGAACCCCGAGGAGACCAAGAAACTTCAAGATCAAGTACAAGAATTGTTGAACAAAGGATATATACGAGAGTCCATGAGCCCCTGTGCAATTCCCACACTATTGGTACCTAAGAAAGACGGCACAATGAGGATGTGTGTTGATAGTCGAGCCGTGAATCAAATTACTGTAAAATATAGGTACCCTAATCCTAGGCTCGAGGATATGTTGGACGAGCTCAGTGGAGCCTCAATATTTTCTAAGGTGGACCTTAAGAGTGGTTACCACCAAATAAGAATGAAAGAAGGTGACGAGTGGAAGACGGCATTTAAGACTAAGTATGGGCTTTTGAGTGGATGGTGATGCCCTTCGGGTTATCTAACGCGCCCAGTACTTTCATGAGACTCATGCACCACGTGCTAAAAGATTTCCTAGGAAAATTTATTGTTGTCTACTTTGACGATATTTTGGTGTACAGTGTAGATCTTCCACAACACCTCAACCATCTTAGTTTACTTTTTCAAACCCTTCGAAAAGCTCAATTATTTGGAAATTTAAGCAAATGCTCGTTCGCGCAAGACAAAGTTTATTTCCTAGGGTTTATCATTTCTAAAGATGGCATGGAAGCCGATATTGACAAGATCAAGGCCATTAAGGACTGGCCTACCCCAAACTCCATAACCGAAGTACGTAGCTTCCATGGTTTGGCCTCTTTCTATAGAAGGTTTATAAAAGACTTTAGCTCAATAGTATCACTGCTCACTGATTGCACTAAGAAGGGGAAAGAGTTTACTTGGACCCCGGCTTGCCAAAAGAGCTTTGAGCTAATCAAAGACAAACTATGCCACTCACCAGTGTTAGCACTCCCGGATTTTAACAAGGTATTTGAAATTAAGAGTGATGCTTCCGGAGTGGGCGTTGGAGCCGTACTCATGCAAGAGGGGAAACCCATTGCATACTTTAGTGAGAAACTGAAAGGCGCCGTGCTCAATTACTCAACTTACGATAAGGAATTTTATGCTGTTATTAGAGCATTAGAGCATTGGCAACACTACCTCTTATCAAGAGAATTTATTATCTATACTGACTACCAAGCTTTACGATATATCAAGGGTCAGCACAAGTTAAATAATAGGCATGCTAAATGGGTTGAGTTCTTGGAGAGGTTTCCGTATATTCTGAAATATGTTAAAGGAGAGAATAATGTAGTCGCCGATGCACTTTCGAGAAAACGTATTCTTCTTATCGAGTTAGGGACTCGATTCTTTGGGTTTGAATGGATCAAGCATAATTACGAATCTGACCCTGACTTCGGATCTTATTACACTAGGTGCAAAGAAAAGGCTGAAGGAGAATATCGACATATGGACGGCTATTTATTAAGAGCGAGAAAATTATGTATCCCACAAGGAAGTTTACGGCGATGTCTTGTGAAAGAAGCCCATTGTGGAGTATTAGCGAGTCATTTCGGGAAAAAGAAGACCATCGATATGCTTAAAGAACACTTCTATTGGCCACACATGAAAAGAGACGTGCACTGCATGGTGGAGACATGCGTCGTTTGCAAGAAAGCCAAGAGCAAAGTTCTACCACAAGGCTTATACATGCCCTTACCCGTTCCCTCACACCCTTGGACTGAAATTAGTATGGACTTCGTTCTAGGCTTGCCTCGAACTGCTCGTAATAAGGATTCGATCATGGTGGTTGTCGATCGATTCTCTAAGATGGCACATTTCATTCCTTGCGCAAAAACGGATGATGCATTCTCTATAGCTGACCTGTTTTTCAAAGAAATCGTTCACCTGCATGGCATACCGCGTTCCATAGTGTCGGACCGGGACACTAAATTTTTGAGCTCTTTCTGGACCACTTTGTGGAAGAAGTTGGGGACAAAGCTGTGTTTTAGCACATCTTTTCACCCCCAAACTGATGGGCAAACGGAAGTTGTTAACAGAACCTTAGGCTCCCTCTTACGCAGTATTGTAGGTAAAAAACTATCCAGTTGGGATATAGTCATTCCCGGGTTGGAATTTGCTTACAATCGTACCCTTCATTCCACTACTGAGCAATCGCCCTTTGAGGTTGCCTATGGGTTTAATCCTTGTACACCGTTGGACCTAGTTCCTTTGCCATTTACTGAACTAGCCAACCCATCAGGAGCGAGCAAGGCTGAACACATTAAGAAATTACATGAGAGCGTGCGTCATGCCATCGAGAAGAGAAACGCGAGCGTGGCCAAGCGAGTCAATAAAGGTCGAAAAGAAGTTATCTTCAAAGAAGGAGATTTGGTTTGGTTACACCTACGAAAAGATAGATTCCCCGACAAAAGGAAATCTAAGCTTCTTCCCCGTGCAGATGGACCCTTTAAGGTGTTGCAGAGGATCAATAACAATGCTTATAAGATTGAACTGCCAGGAGATTACGGAGTATCAGCAACGTTCAATGTCATGGGCCTCTCATCCTATATAAGCGATGAAGAAAACTCTAAGAGGCCTGAATTAAAGGATTTGAGGTCAAATCCTCAATCACCTGGGGAGGATGTTGTGCCCCATAGGCCCATTACACGATCTCAGGCCCGAATCCATAACTTAACTAACACACTTGTCTCTTTTGCAGGTTATGGATCGTGTGAAGACTTGGAGGATGCCGTGGCCGACTTGAAGTGGGAGACTAAACCTGGAAATGTTGACCAACTGAAGCACCTCCTCATGTGGAAGGACTAGAGAGGCGGCCTAATGCTCATATGGGAATTTGACTTCCCGAGCTGTGATGTTTGTACTTTTTATTTAAGACTTATTGGCAAACGTTGGCCTTTTTGTTAATCTTATTATATGCATGCATGATTAGGCATTTTAGGATTAGATGAATGTTAGGCTTAGTTGGTGGCTTAGCTTATGGTTTGGCCCAATTGACGTTGAAGACATGGCTTGTCCAAATAAAGGCCCAAGCCCAACCCACTCAAAACCCTAGCCCACCATTAAGACTATATATTCATGGCATTGGTGATTGTAATTTTTGGTTGATTTTTATGAGCATCCACGGATTTGTCTTCTCTCGATAGAAGAAGCTTGGAGCGAGGAGCTACCAAGGTAAGCTCGGTTGACAACGACCGAGGGGTTGCGCCCCCGAAAACCGATCTTCAAGCTTGGTAGCTTGTAAGAACGGATTTGTCATCTTCTTCTCCTTTCTTTTGAGATCGGAAAACGGCAAGAAGTGGCCTAACCGATTCCTTGAATCGAGTTCTCTTCCTGGGAAGAAAACTCTTGCCAAAACACTTCAAATAGCGATTATTGGCCGATTCTCGGAAACATTCGATATTTCATTTTCGTTTCAATCCGAGTACGTTTAATATTTGTTTACATTTATTTTATTGGATCTGTTGGATTCGTGTTTCAAGGAAGCTAACGATCTTCTTTTCGAGCTTAGAGTTGTCTTTGCAGGTCGAAGCTTAACAGTTTGGTGAATAATTTGACGGTTGGGAAGTCAGCTCCGATGGATTTTTGTTATTCAAAAAGCGAGTTGTGGTGTCTAAAGATTCAGAATTGAGAAAAATTGTTTTAACAGAAGCCCACAAGTCCAAATTTGCTATACACCCAGGTAGCATTAAGATGTACTGATAAGTGTGTATTTTACACACATATTTATACTTTTTTTACACTTGATTTGATAAGTTTATCTCAAGTGTTTGAAAGAATTTGATGTATTTGGTGTAAGTGTGCAGAAAACGTATTTAAAACAGGGAAAGCTGACTGTAAAAAGGAGTAAAAGAAAGACAACATAGAGGCAAGGAGTGGCAAAACTAGGGGTGTGCAAACCGAACCGGAACCGGTGAACCGAACCGGAACCGGTGAATTAGGTTCGGTTTTGACCGGTTTTGAGGATAGGTTCGGTTCGGTTCGGTTGCAATTTTTAGAAACCGGTGATTTAGGTTCGATTTTCGGTTTGGATTGGCCAAAACCGTCCAAAATCGAACCGAACCGGCCCTTAATTAAAAAAGAAAAAATAAAAATAAAACTGAAGCCAGAACAGAAGCCCTAAAATCGTCGGGTCTTCTTCTGTCTTCAGTTTCACTTCACTCTTCATCTCAGAATCGCTCCTCCAGAGACGACACACGCAGTCGCAGACGAAGGTGATCCGGCGACGGCGAGGCGACGACGACAGACACAGCAGACGACGACAGCTCACAGCAGCAGCGACGACAGCAGCACCGAGCAGGCTTCAGAATAACCGGAGGCGGGTATGTTCTATTCTTTCATTCGTAGCTTGATTTTGTTTTTGACAGAGAGCAAAATCATTGATTTTGCTCTCTGGGAACTGTGAAGTGTGAACAAACGACAGAGAGCAAAACTTGTGTTGATTTTGCTGTCTGTCATTTGTTCACAGAGAGCAAAAATTGTTTTTGCTCTCTGTAAAAATACGACAGAGAGCTAGTTACAGTTATGGGAATGGCAAGATTTGCTGTAACAGTTATGGGGGCTGTTCTTTACAGTGAGGCGAAGAAAAGAACGAAGGCTGCAATTACTCATTGACTGGGAAATTTCAGTAGAAAGTGATTCATTTTTGGCAGCAGAAATTCGGGTTTGTTTCTGCTTCTTCTTCGATCGATTGGTCTGATTTTCTGCTTTTTTGGTCGAAGTTGATTCATATAATTTGAAGGGGAAGAATCAAAGCAAGTGATGGAATTTGTCTGTATAGAGAATCCTGTCTGTAATAAAATTAGATGTTCATTTTGATTTCTTGTTTCAGCTCTGTTCTTTTGTAGTTTCGAATGGCAATCAAGGTGTAGAAGTTCTGATATCGAACCTTGCTGGCCAGTTTTTACAGAGAGTTGATGGAGACGACGATGATGGTGGTGAAATTATGAGTACATCATGAGATTTGGCTGTCTTTGGAAGTTTAGCTGTTGATGATGCACCTCTTTTGTGTTTTAGACAGGATGTTCATGTGGTGAAATTATGAGTACACTTTTATTTTTTTTTTTATTTTTTAGAAAATAGGTTGTAAAACCGAAACCGAACCGAAACCGAACTGAAAGTTTAGGTTCGGTTTAGGTTTGGTTTTGGTATGCTGCAAAACCGGTTTCGGTTTTGTAAGTCCGAAACCGAAACCGATCGGTTCGGTTCGGTTTCTCTCTAAAACCGAACCGAAACCGGTTTTGAACACCCCTAGGCAAAACGGTGAATATGGTGATCGATCGCGACAATATACAGCGATCGATCGCCATAAAAGCAACAGAAATTGGCGAAATTAACACAAGAAAACAGAGGCTGTGGCGATCGATCGTCACATTCGAGCGATCGATCGCCTGAAAAGGAGGAGATTTTCACAGAGAAGAGGCGATCGATGATTACTGGTGATCGAGTTCTGGCGATTGATCGCCACAAGAGTTCAATTTTGGAAAGTCGCCTATTTTTAATCTGAAATGTCAAGCTAAAAGAAGGCGGAATCTCTACCATTGATCGAAAAAAAAAAAAAATATTAAAAACCTAAAGAGAGCGCGGCAGAGAGGCATTCACGAGTCGGCGATTTGGAGCATGAAACACCAAGCGAAATCTGAAGGGAGCTTTCGGCAGAGAAGGCAGGGCGCAGCAGAGGAAGGTGATTTTCAGAGGACGATTCGGCGATTTCAAGCAAGCAGAACGCATTCTGTGATTGATAGGACAAGCAGCGTTGGGTGATCTATTCAAGCTTTCAACGTCAGAGAACAGGCTATTTTTGAACATCATATTTTTCTACTTTTATTTATACAATTTAATTATGAATTCTTTTATTATTGTTATTTTTATTTCTTTTAGCATGAACTAAACTTTTCTACTAGGGCTACGATGTAGCCAGACAATATTTATTTTCTGTTTCTTCGTTTAATTATATTTTATGAGTATCTCTTCCGATATTGTTAACGCATTTAATTTCTGTTCTTAAAGCCTGTAAATTTCTGGCCAATCTTTACTTGATTATTGGGGTGTTTTGAGACCGAGAGGTGATAAATACCCGAGCACTGAAATTAATGTCATGAATATGCGTAGGTTAGAGATAGTTACGGTATTGGTGTGATCACTGTGATTTCTTGATTTATTTGTATTTGATTAATGCAGGATTTGAGACTGAGAAGTGATAACTCATTAATCAAATAAACTACGCAATGCTCGAGAGAGATTGTACTAGAATTTAGTGAAATCGATCATCAACAGAGGAAGAATATTTATGAATATAATTGCGAAGGACTGAAATAAATATTGTCTTGGTGAAGTCGTAGTTCCTAGGCTTTTATTAATTTGATTTAATCTCAGTTTATTTGTTTTGCTATTTTAATTTAGTTTATTTTAATTGTTTTAGTCATTTATTTTAACTACAATTATTAAAAATCATAAAAACGTGTGTTCAATTTAGAATTAAAATTAGTTATTTCGGTTATTAATTGCAAGTCCTCGTGGGTTCGACACTCTCTTTATCACTATATTACTTGTTGCGACTCGTACACTTGCGAACACATTTTGCACAACAAGTTTTTGGCGCCGTTGCCGGGGACTTTATTTTTTAATATCGAATTAATTATTTTTTATTTTATTTTGAATTCTATTTATTTTGTTTATTTATTTATTTGTGTGATATTTTCAGGTGCATGCGTAAAGAGGGAAACGCTAATCTTCTCCCGCTGAATCTTGAGATCGAACGTACGTGTCCACGAAATCGTAAAGAGAGAAGAAAACTCAGTCAACCAGTGCGTGTCATTATGGAAGATCAAGTGGCAGACGTTGTTGAAAACCGGACTTTGCTGGACTATATTATACCTACGGTGTCCGGGATTCATTCAGCTATTCGGAAACCGACCATTACTGCTAATTTTGAAATTAAGCCGGGCACATTTTACATGATTCAACGATCTCAATTCAGTGGCTTACCTTCTGAAGACCCCTAGGATCATATTGCCAATTTCCTAGAAGTTTGCGATACTTTCCGATATCATAATGTGGGGGATGATGCTGTGAGATTACGCCTATTTCCATTCTCTTTAAGGGATCGTGCGAAGAGCTGGCTGCACTCTCTGCCCGGTAATTCTATTAATAATTGGGAAGAGTTATGCCAGAAATTTCTCTCCAAGTTCTTCCCATTCGAGAAGACAGCTAGACTTCGCAATGATATAATTAATTTTACTCAGTTCGATGGGGAGACATTATATGAGACGTGAGCTCGTTTTAAGGAGATGTTGAGAAAGTGTCCTAACCATGGCCTACTGATGTGGATGCATATTCAGACTTTTTATATGGGATTATCAGCTTCTACTAAGACTCTGGTCAATGCAGCAGCAGGCGGTGCTTTAATGAGAAAAACGGAAGAAGCCGCTTATGAATTATTAGAAGAATTAGAACTTAACAATGACCAATTGTAACGCCCCGAGTTATCTGAACTCGGTTCGTTACACAGAAGCCCGTACATGACTAAGAAATCCCAACTGTATTAATATTACTATTATTATATATATATTTTTTTTTAACTTTGCTCAACATTCAGCATTTGACATAAGCTAAAATCTCAAAACATTTAAAAACTTGCAGCGAAAATCATTTGGACAACAATAGAGTTAAACAAAACTATGAACGCTGTTTGAAGTGTAATAAATAATTAGCTAAAAAGAAATAGAGGTTTAAATCGTGACATACTTGGAAAGTCACAGAAGTCAAACGCATCTGCCGATGGATAAAGTCAACGGAAGAAGCAGAAACAGGCTTCTACCGATGACGTAGACCAGAAGAGTTGGAAACAAAAGACATCTCTCGGTGGACTGCATCTACCGATGACGTCAGCCGACTAAATTACTTATTCAACATCTACCGATCGCAAAGCGACAAAACCTATTACCCACTCGTACCGGTAGTGCAAAATCTACATCTTCCGATAGCATTGAACCTACATCATCCGATGGCTTAACTGAAGACATCTTCCGATAGAATTAAACCTACATCGTCCGATGGCTTAACTGAAGACATCTTCCGATAGGATTAAACCTACATCATCCGATGGCTTAACTGAAGACATCTTCCAGTAGACAACATAACTATAACTCAACATCTTCCGATAGACATCATCTAACGATAGAAGACAGAGCGACATTTCAACTATTTCTTGCTATGCCAACACAACTTAAGTACAGAAAGAATTTACTTATTTCACTGAGACCATTCAGAAATAACTCGAATCATTGCACCACTCAAATCCAGTAAAAACCAACATTAGAAAAAAAACTCAACAGAATATCATTATCTGAAAATCTCACAACGTATTCAAAGTATCAAACCTCTACTAACATGAAAACTCAACATACTTAAATTAAAACACTGTCAACTGAAACTTCACACTAACTGACATCAGTTAAATCGCCTCATCAAGTACCAGATCCGTGGCATGAATGTGCTCCTCTAACCAGCCTATCCATCAACAAGCTCAGAGAATTCACCTGCTGTTACTTCCTCACCTACATCACAAAACTCATCTATTAGCCTAATGCTAAATAAGCGAAGTGATAATGAAATGATATGCTGAAACTTAAATCCTAATTATGCAGTTTCTACTTTCTCATCTCAGTTGCACATTCGTTCATTCACTGATCTGATCCCTCGATTCCCTTGGGAGTGGGATCAATTCTCCCAATGTTATACATCCTCTTCATCAGTTAAGAGGTGGATGAATTCCCTTAACAGCTGTTCTGATCCCTCAGTTCCCTTGGGAGTGGGATCAGTTCTCCCAATGTTATAAATCCTCTTCATCAGTTAAGGGGTGGATTAGTTCCCTTAACAGTCAATGCATTTCAATCTGTACCTGCCTTTCCATAACATTACATGAAAGTTCATTTTCGTGTTCTTTAAAAAAAAAACATGATGCATGACATACAGGAAATACTCAAACATGCATACACCTAGTATTCTGTGATGTAGGCCCGAAAGCACACACAATACTTAACTTACCTGACTCTCTTAGAAATGCTTGGTTTCAATTACTCCAGAAGCTCGCTCACCTAGGGTCATGACAGTACATTAATCCAACTCTCATTAAAACTTACCAAAATCAATAAAATGCTTGAGGAAACCGATTGAAACTCTGCTACCCGTGCATTCCCATTTATCACCAAGAACCCAAACCTACCCTTAATCACAGCATCCTCAAATCTCCACATTGTATTCTTTCAGTTATCTAATTGCTAAAAAGCAAGAAAGCAAGGAAAACTTACCTAGATTGAAGGAGAATCGGGCGAGAGAATTGCCTAGAGAGCTCTACTGCTCGAGCTGAAAACCGAAAGAGGGAAATAGGCGATAGTGGCGGCTATGGTGTATTAACACTTCCCTTAAATACGTTACCCGTTCTTAAAACCTCACTTTACATAAATGCCCTTGCTTAGTCACTCACTAACCTAATAAATAATTCCCCCTAAATCTTTCATAAAATGCACATCATATTTGATAAATTAAATTTGGTTTAGCGGAACCGGGTGCTACACCAATGTCCAGTGGAGCGATCAATTATGAAGCGCACGACGGGTACTCCAGAAATCGAGGCTATGAAAGCGTTAACTCTACAAGTTGCCTCATTAACTAAGCAACTACAAGAATCTCATATGGCAGCAAGTGTTGGGAAATCAGCGAAGGTTAATTGTCAGTGGTGTCAAGCGCCGCATTTGAGTGAAGAATGTCAAGAGGGAAATCCTATGGCCAAAGAACCCACAGAGCAAGCTAATTATATGGGTAATTTTAATCGTCAAGGCAATCCCAATTCTAATACTTATAATCCTGGATGGCAGCACCACCCAAATTTTTCATGGTGGAATTCTCAGAATGCTATGCAGCCACCTCCAGCAGCTCCACCAGGTCCATCTCAACAAGTTGAAAAGAAAAGCGATCTTGAAACAGCTCTTATGCAGTTTATGACCGAGACTCGTACTGTAATGCAAAATCAATTCGCTCAAATTCGCAGTCTTGAAAATCAACTTGGTCAATTTCGCCAACATTGATAATGGCAGGCCCCAAGGCTCACTACCAAGTAACATTGAAGTAAATCCGATAGAGCATTGTAATGCAATTACCATTCGAAAGGGCACAGTAGTTCAACCAGTACAAAAAGAGAAAAACGTGTCAAAAGTTGTTAATGAGGAGTCTAATACAGATGCAGTTCAAAAATCACACCCAGCTCATCAACCACCTCCAGTGCTGTAACACCCGGCATTTTTACCTATGTAATTATTTTCCCGAATTATTAAGTGGGATTAATTCAATGATAATACAATGTATGATTTGTTGGAAACCAAAACGAATGAGAAATTGGATAATGAGATAAAAACCAAACCAATGTGTAACTAAACAAACAAGCTAGTTTGAAATGGAGGAAGGGGTAGTTTGGGGTGAAATTAAGGTTGGTGGGAGGAGGCCAATGGATGAATGCCAAGTGTACAACTTGTTGGAGAAGCCAAGTTTTTCCTCTCTCATTCTCTTCCCTCCTACGTGAAACCTTTCTTTCTCTCCTCTGTTTTCCTTCTCTGCTTCTTCTTTTCTTTTCCTGTGATTTCAACCTTTCATAAAACACTCCCATTTTTCCTGCCTGCTCCAGCAAAGGTAAACGTCTACTAAAGCTAACATTTTGGATAAGTTAAAAAGTGAGTTTTTACCGAAGTTTAGGGTTTTGGTATTTGTGAAAACTCACTGTTTTTGGATGAAAACACGTTGTTGTTTTCTAAGGATTTGAAAGATGTTGCTGTTGATTTCTAACAGCTTATTAGTTAGCATTTGTAGCGTGTTTTAAATTCTCTACATGCATGCTACAGCTCCGAGCATTTCTGAGACATTCAGAACATCAACGCGACAGCAACCAGGTAAGTTCATGCCCGTAGGTTGGCCCTTAAGGCCCTGCAACTTGGAGGTACTAGGAGTATCAGTTCTGTCGGTTCGTTTTGGGTAGAAAAGTTAGAATAAGTTCTGAGTTGTCTGGTTTTGTTTCACTCTCTGTTGTGATATTCTTGTTGCCTGTTATTTTAGGTTCAAGCACCGTCCATGCATACCCGTTTTTCTGTAAAATCATGTAAACGTTTTATGTACACAATTTTGAAGTTAAGTACGATAAAACCTGTAATGAATGTATGGTTAAGTGTGGACGAGGACTGGCATCCTGTTCTTGTCCTTCTCTGGGACTCATGTAAAATTATCCCTGCCAAGGATACCCTGTACCTTGTCCTTCCCTGGGACCCGGCAAAATTACTAACCAGTGTCATGTCCTGTTATGTCAAGTATGTATATGCGCCAGTTCCTCTATAAGCCCCACTTATACCTCCCTCTCCAGTGAAATGTAAGGTAATGTAATGTAATGTTCATGTATTTGAAAACGTTCATGCATAGCACGTGCATCACTTTGCATTGTATGTTCTTACTGAGCTCTAGGCTCATAGTTGAACTCCCTGTTGTAGGTACGGATCCTCCAGATGAGGAGCTTGAGCCTCAAACTGATGAGTTGATGTAGTTGGCGGGAGGAGCTCACGGGATGGTTGCTGCAGTCAGACAAATGTCATTCCTGTGAGAATGTGTTTTATGTAAAGTTATGTCAAGTTTTGTACAAGTTGTTTTGGGGTTTTAAAACATTTGAAGTGTATGTCAAGTTCTGTAAAACTTTTGGGATCTTCAAAACGAGGTATAAAATCTGTGTTGATGTTTTTCTTTAAAACTTCTGTCTGACAGTTGAATATATATTTTTAAATATTCTGGGACTGCCTTGAGTTTTCTCTGTTAGTGTGTGCATGGATTGTCTCTAGTTTTCGAGCTATCTATGCAGTTTGTTTTCTCGAATCTCTGTCATGTTGTCTGTCATGTTGTCAAATATGTTGTTTTAAAACTATGTTTTGAAATCGGGTTTTTAATAAATTTTGAAGTTTTATGCCTTCTGTTGTTATGTCTTCTGTTGACATGTCATCCTGTTAAATGTCGTCAATTCAGTCACCCGCCCCAGTCAAAGTCAATTTAGTCATCCGCCCCAGTCAAAGTCAATTTAGTCATCCGCCCCAGTCAAAGTCAATTTAGTCATCCGCCCCAGTCAAAGTCAATTTGGTCATCCACCCCAGTCAAAGTCAATTTAGTCATCCGCCCCAGTCAAAGTCAATTTAGTCATCCGCCCCAGTCAAAGTCAATTTAGTCATCCGCCCAGTTATATGCCTTAGTCATCCGCCCCAGTCAAAGTCAATTTGGTCATCCACCCCAGTCAAAGTCAATTTAGGTATCCGCCTCAGTCAATTCAGTCATCCGCCCAGTTTAAAACCCCGTCTTCCGGTTGACGTCACCCAAGTCTTCCGCCAGTATAATGCTTATATCTTCCGGTTGACGTCATCCATCTTCCGGCTGACGTCATCTCCTCATCCGATCTCAGTTACCGTCTGTGTCTTCCGCTTGACGTCACCCGTCTTCCGGCTGACGTCACCACCTCTTCTGCCCAGTTTTATCCAGTCTCTTCCGCTGAACCCTGTTCACATTTTGATCCACCGGTCACTGCCTCACCTCGACCGATTGCGGCCCGTGCCCGATCAATCGGGCCGGCTCGGCCATTTTTCACCCAAAATCATCCCGATCACGACCGATCGCGCCCCGGGCCCGACCGATCGGGCTCCCTAGGGTTTTCTCGACCCAAAACACCAAAAAAAACTTCCATTTTGACCCCTTTTGACCTTTCCCCACTTTTCCTCATGTTTTACCACCCCGAACACCTCCAAAAATCACGAAACATTAACCATACCTCCCCGACACAAAAACCATCAAATCCCGTAAAAATTTTAGAAAACCGACTTCAACCGACTATTAATAAAAATGGCGAACTTAAACCCGACGTCATTTGTTTTAAATTCAAATGGACGGCATAACACCTAAATCCTTTAAAACCAAAACCTGCAATATAAAACCCGAGAATATATAGTTTAAAAGCCCAAAATACCACCACCATTACTCAACAACCCAACGACTCGAAATCTTTAAAAATTCATTACGAAAACCTTTATAAAAACAACGTGCTAACACGTATCAAATCTCCCAGTCACCAACTAGATACATCAAAAATACCAAAATAATAACCATCACTCACAACCCTCTGAAGACCATGATCGAGACGCCCCGACAACTGCCTGCACCGGCATGCCCTGTACATCACCAACTACGCACCAAGCCTAGCTTTCCTTAGGTCCTCACCTGTACTCCCGTCTACACCTACACCACGGAACACAAAACATAAGCCTAATGCTTAGTAAGTAAGGAATAATGCATACAACAAACTCAATGCAACACAACCCCTAACACATGAAGTTTCTACTTGCTCAGTTGCTCTTGTTTTGTTTGCTTTTCATTGTTCATTCACATAACTGTAACCGAAGCTCGTCACACAGGCTAACACCGCACATTAACGCGACTAGGCGACTCCACTGGAGTCCCTCGCAGGTGTCCAACACATACAAAGTCCCCCGCAAGTGCCACCCTAACGCGACTAGACGACTCCACTGGAGTCCCTCGCAGGTGTCACTCTAACGCGACTGGGCGACTCAACAATAGTCCCTCGCAGGTACCACCTTAACGCGACTGGACAACTCCCATGGAGTTTCCCGCAGGTGCTACCCTAACGCGACTAGGCGACTCAACTACAGTCCCTCGCAGGTACCACCTTAACGCGACTGGACAACTCCATGGAGTTTCCCGCAGGTGCTACCCTAACGCGACTAGGCGACTCAACTACAGTCCCTCGCAGGTACCACCTTAACGCGACTGGACAACTCCCATGGAGTTTCCCGCAGGTGCTACCCTAACGCGACTAGGCGACTCAACAATAGTCCCTCGCAGGTACCACCTTAACGCGACTGGACAACTCCCATGGAGTTTCCCGCAGGTGCTACCCTAACGCGACTAGGCGACTCCACACAAACCACCTCACGATTCAACTCACACCATCCCTTACGGTTCAAGCTCACCATGCAAAACCATGCTTAAAACTCGTTTCTCGTAGTTTGAAAACCGTGATGCATGTCACACAATTACAATACTCAACACAAAACTAAACAAACAATCAACAAAGCAAACAACCAATTCCCCTACCGTTCCATGGTGTAGGCCCGAAGGCAACCACACACATCCGCTACTTACCTGGATTCCTTGTGCGTGCTCGCAATTATATGCCCGGTTAGCCAAATCGTTCACTCGTCAACCTAACATAATAAAAGAGAAATCACTTAGCAATACACTAACCGTAGGTTTTAACCAACATTTCAACCTAACATGCAAAACCCAAAATTCCTAGATTTTCTATCGTCCAACCAAATCACTCGCTCGATTACCTAAAATAACAAAAACTCAACTTAGAAATTTACTAATGAACTCAAAAGAAATTCTTAACCTAAACTAACTAAAACCATCACAAACTTCCTTCCCCAAAACACAAAACCCGAATTGTGCACAATTTTGACCGTCAAACTTCAAACGGTCGTAACTCCCTCGTTTTTCAACGGATTTCGACGTGCCACCCCAATCTGTAAACATCTACACGTCTACTATCCATTGAAACACTCAAATCAACCAAACAAACACATTAGCCTAGCTGAAATCCAGAAAACAGAATCGGCCCCCTTTTTAGTAAAACCGATTTTTCTCAAACTCAACTCCAATCTTCCATTTCTCTCCAAAAACCACCTAACCCAATTCATTCAACAACTAAATGATCAAATTAGGAAGGAAAACCAACATTGAAACTCCATTTTCGGACTTCACATTCTAGGGTTTCCAAACCCTTATTAAACCCACCCAAAACTCATCAAAAACATTCTAAATCTTCATCTAGGGGTATCACCAACAAAACCCATAAAAATTTACCTTGAAACCTTGCAAAACTTGATGGAAAAATGGAGGAGAGAAATCACCAAGGCTGCTGAAAATGGCGTGGAGAAAGGGGAGGAAGAAGGAAGAGTTATGCCAAAAAAATCCCTCCACTTGTTAAATTTATAAAACCATAATTACATTCTTTTAAATTTGCTCCTCCCAAATTCTTAAAATTGCAATTAACCCCCTTTTTTTTCTCATGAATTTCCAACGCCAATCATTCTTCTTTCTCTTCACTTTTCTTTACATTTTCTTTGATTTCTATTGGTTCAATTTCCTTGACTTGTCAACCATTCACTTTTGACTTTTCAAACACTTAATCCTTTTAACTTTCTTTCTTCCTATTGGTTAATTCTCTTTTTGACTTTTCTCCCCTTGCATTTCCATTCAACTCACGTAAATACTTCACAATTCACTCCCCCTTTTATTTATTTATTTAATTCATCTTTATTACAATTTCAACTCCATAAGATTTCAAATCACTAAATTCTAAAGTTTTCTCCCAATTTTCACTTCCACTATCTCTCTCTAAATCAAGCATTTAACATCCCTCAACTAAAGCCACATACGCTAGGAAAATCCGGGTGTTACAACTTTGCTTTGCCTCACTGCTCTCAACCTCTCATCAATTAATCAAATCCAGAATCTAAACGAGAACCAACTGAGAGTCTCAATTGCATTTTTAACGAAAAAAATTAAAAGAAAAATTAAAAAAAATTCGGGAGGAACCGGTACCGAACCGGGATGTAACGCCCTGAGTTATCTGAACCCGGTTCATCACACCATGCCCGTACATGACTAAAAATTTCAATCGTATTATTTTTTTTTTAAAACTTGCAGCGGAAATCATCTAAGTAAAAATAGAGTTAAACAAAACTATTGTACAATGCTTGAAATACTCAGTTAGAATTTTGGGGAATAATCGGCAAAAGGAATAAAGGATTAAATCGCAAAACACTTCATAAGTTTCAAAAGTCAAACGCATCGCCCGCTGAACAAAGTCAACAAAAGGGGCTAAAGCGGAAAATGGAAGACATCATCCGGTGGCAAAACGACAAAATGCACTCTACATCTTCTGATGACGTCAGCACGCATCTGCCGATGAGTTTACTGAGACATCATCCGATAGACTTAAACCTACACCTTCCGATGACGTCAGCACGCATCTGCCGATGAGTTTACTGAGACATCATCCGATAGACTTAAACCTACACCTTCCGGTGACGTCAGCACGCATCTGCCGATGAGTTACTGAGACATCATCCGATAGACTTAAACCTACACCTTCCGGTGACGTCAGCACGCATCTGCCGATGAGTTACTGAGACATCATCCGATAGACTTAAACCTACACCTTCCGATGACGTCAGCACGCATCTGCCGATGAGTTTACTGAGACATCATCCGATACACTTAAACCTACATCTTCCGATGAAACAAGTTACACATACCGATCACTAAACGACAAAGTTTGTTCTATATCATTCGATAGCTTCCACTGAAGACATCTTCCGATAGACAACAGAACAAAAACTTAACCTACAGAAAAGAATTTACTCACTTCACTAATACCATTCAAAAACATTTCAAACCATTACATTACTAAAAATTCAGTGAGTGCCAAAAATAAAATCCCAACAGACACTATTATCAAAAAAAGAACTCAAAAACGTATTCAAAACATCAGAATCACTTCTGTCATGAAACTCAACAAATTTAAATTGAAACACTGTCAACTAAACTTTCAGATTACAGACACCAGTTAACCCGCCTCATCAGTTTACCAGGCCGAAACATGAATGTGCTCCTCCAACCAGCCTATTCCTCAGTGAACTCAGAGAATTCACCTGTAGTATCCTCAACACCTACATCACAAAACTCATCTATTAGCCTAATGCTAAATAAGTAAAGCAGTAATGGAATGAATTGCTGAAACATAAATTTCTAAACATGCAGTTTCTACTTTCTCATCTCAGTTGCATACACATATGTTCATAAACTGATCTGATCTCTCGGTTTCCTTGGGAGTGGGATCAATTCTCCCAATGTCATACATCCTCTACTCGATTAAGGGGCGGATGAATTCCCTTAATAGCTGTTCTGATCCCTCGGTTCCCTTGGGAGTGGGATCAATTCTCCCAATGTCATACATCCTCTACTCGATTAAGGGCCGGATGAATTCCCTTAATAGCTGTTCTGTCACATTCAGTTCATACCTCACCATTCTTACATGGAAACTCATTTTCGTAATCTTTCAAAAACATGATGCATGACATACAAAATCATTCACAACATGCATAACCCTACTGTTTTGTGATGTAGGCCCGAAGGCACATGCATACTTTACTTCCCTGGCTCTCTTGGAAATGTTCGGTTACAACTGCTCCAAAACTCGCTCACCTAAGGTCATGACAGTACATTAATCCAACTCTTACTAAACCTTACAAAAAAAAATCAATAATATGTTTGAGAAAATCGATTTGAAGCTCTGCTACCTGTGCATTCTCATTTATCACCAAAAATCTGAACCCACCCTCAACACAGACACCTCGAAACCTTCACATTGTATTCTTTCAGTAAACTAATCGCTAAAATGCAAGAAAACAAGACTTACCTAGGTTGAAGGAGAATCGGGCGAGAAAAATCGCCTAAAGAGCTCGGGTGCTTGAGCTGAAAACCCGAAGAGGAAAATGTGAAATGGTGGCGGCTACAGTTCATTAAACTCAATCCCTCTTCCTTTAAATACGTTATCCACTTTTAAAACTTCTGATTTACATAAATACCATTGCTTAGTCATCCATTAACCTAATCAATAATTCTCCCAATTCTTCCATAAAAGTACGTCATTAATAATAGATTAAATTTTGGTTCGATAGAACCGGGTGCTACACGGGAACCGAACCGTAAATTCGGTCCGGTCCCGGTTTGGTACTGGTTCCTCATGGGACCGATTCCGGTTCTAGAACCTAAAATACCGAATTGTCTGGTCCGGTTTGGTTCCAAGCGGGAATCGGGACCGGACCGTGCCCACCCCTAGTTTTGGTCCTTATATTTAATGTGTTTTAATTTAATTCTAACAAATTGTCTTAATAAAGTCCTCTTAGTTTAGGGTTCTTTTTCAACTGTCATTGCTTACATTTTAAGAGTTAAATTTAACAGAAACTACCGCGTTCATTAATATTTGTCCACGTCAGCAATCTAAGTCAGCCTAATGAATAATTTTTTTTTTGGATAAATATCAAAATAGATATTAAAGTATGAAAGAATTTTCATGTGATATTTTAAATTTTTAATTTCATCAATTTAGAGCTTAGACCTTGAGGTGTTAACAATAAACATCGTGTCATTATTGTTTCTGCTAACTCCGCTAATAAACCTTAAAAAATGACTGTTTTGTCTCTCAATTTATTTTTATTGATTATATTTTTTAAAAATATTTATTTTAACTAAAATATAGTTAATAAAATCAACTGACAAAACACTCGTTAATAAATTTTTGTTCTAAAAATCAATAAAAATAAATTGAGAGACAAAACAGTCATTTTTTAAGGTTCATTAACAGAGTTAGAGGTATTAATTGCTAACAATTCAAAGTCAGAGATATCAATTGATCAAATTAAAAATTCAAGATAATGCCTGATATTGATCAAAATGAACCGGTTGTTTTTCTTAAAATCAATACGTCGTCAGCTTTTGCTTCCTCTGGTTTCATCTCTTCGCTGCAAAACAGAGGAGGTCTCATCGTCTACGCCAGATCTTTGCAGAACGATTAGAATGTACCAAAGCCAAAACTCTGTTTTCTCCGTCAAAATCCCAAAGCACTCAAATATACAAATCAAACCCGTTTGCTTCGCCTGGAATTTCGAATTTATTACTTTAAAATTGGTTAATCCTACGCCTTTTTGCTCGAGGAAGCTGATAAATTCCTTGAAATTGTATGGCGGCTGAAGGAGATGGAAGAAAAAACTCAGCTTGGATAAAATGTAGAAGGTCGCAAGCAGAAGAGTGTTTTAACTCAAGTACGCCACCATGGGAATGGAACCCATTTGCTGGAAAGCTTTTGGAGCCAGAAGATTCAAGCTTCTGGGTCTTTCGCTTCAAAGAACAGTCATTCTTCTTCTGCTAGTTTCGTTTCCGAATGCTTTTATGTGGTTGAATATGGAGAAAATTCTGATCATTTATGGCTAAAATGGTGAGATTTCAGCAGAAGCTCAATCCTACATTCTGTTTTCTGTCCCTGATCTTAATGCTCAATCTCTGCTTCACCGTCTTCAGATCTATCTCCGCTCTCAGTCGATTAATCAGCGTCGAACATATAATTGCTAAATTATTATTGACATTGATTTTTTTGACCATTTAAGGTAATTATATATTTATTTGAATTATGTAATGAAATTTTTTGGAGATCAAGTTACTTTTAAAAATCAGTTTTAGAAGGATGATTTGAGAATCAAAGCGCAGAGTTAATGCATGATATGAGATCACAATTATTATGGGATTCATTCCTAAATTATTAGGAATAAGTTGGCGAAACTTTTCTAAAAATATCAACCGGTTTCACACAACCGATTTTGTGGGATTCAGTTTCCTTATTTTATGCGCTTCTGGTTCGTTATGGCAATTTGAATTAAAAATATAGATAGGGTTGTGGCAAACTATATTTAAAACGTTTTTCTCTCAAAAGCAGTGTGCAGATTGTTTATTCCTCATGAAAAATTTCTTGTTCTGCAAGCCGTCGTTTCTTCTCTCTCTAACGCTTCTGCATGTGGGTTTGTCATTGTTCATTCGATCATTGATTGAACATTTACACACTCTGTTTATGGTTGGAATTCGTTATTATCTGAGTGTGTTGATTGATTGCATCTGAAGATAACGACGAGTGTCACTGGCGGTGTCAAAGGTGCTTTTCTTGAGATATTCATTGAAACTCAGTCTCGGGAGGAGACTGCCTAGAACTCGGAAGGAGTTCTAATCGTGGGCAAGAGGATCTTGCCATACACAGATTCCAGGAATCTTGTCACGTTGAGATTTTGGGAGGGATCGATCTCAAGACAAGGGGAGCTCGCAAAAACAGATTTATCGAGGAAGTTAGTAAGAGGCGGCGACAAAAAAAATAGAGAGTCTTGCTTTGCGTTAGACTGGGTGTCTTGTAACTTTGTAAACTCTGTGAATTGTTTTTAAATCTAGGCGTGGCCCTGCAGACGTAGGCAATTGCTGAACTGTGTTACCAACCTCCTGTCTCTTTACTTTTCGCATTTTATATTATCTATCATCGCGTTTATTATCGATGTCCCACTTAGTGTTCTAAACCTCACTAAAGACACTACATATCTAATCATGATCTTTTATTTGGTATCAAAGCTGGTCGTTTCTGTTTCTTAAGCTGGATCAATGGGACAAGATCGTAGTGTTTGTGCAATGGACTCTATGAATAAAGGAGTTTCAACAATGCGTCTACCTCTGTTGGATGGAAGTAATTATATTTATTGGAAGGCTAGGATGAGAGCATTCATCAAAGCCATAGATGAAAAAACTTGGAGATCTATTTTGACAGGATAGAATCCTTCAATGGTTACTAACGAAGAGGGTGCTACATTTCCCAAGTCTTAAGAAAGTTGGCCAGTAACCGAAGATATGTTGGCAAACAGTAACTCAAATGCACTTAACGCTATTTTTAATGGAGTTGACCCTATTCAGTTCAGACTCATTTCTACATGTGAGTCAGCTAAAAGAACATGAGAGATTCTCCAGACAACTTATGAAGGAATGTCGGCTGTTAAGTAATCAAAAATGCATATGCTAACTACAAGGTTTGAGAATCTAAAAATGAATGATGATGAGAGTATAGCCGAGTTCAATGTCAAACTCTGTGACATTGGAAATGAGGCGTTTGCTCTTGGTGAGATTTTTCTTGAAGAATGGTTGTTAAGGAAAATCATACGATCTCTTTCTCAACATTTCGCTTATAAAGTCACTGCTATTGAAGAAACAAAAGACGTCTCCAAAATGAAGTTAGAAGAGCTGATGGGATCACTTAGAACATTTGAGATGAATTTTGTAGTGGACACAGAAGTAAAGAAACTAAAAGGGGTAGCACCAAAAGCATAAATACAGGATTTAAATGATCACGATGAAGATGACCTTGAGGAATCTCTAGCACTGCTATCTAAGAACTTCAACAGAGTTATGAAGAGATTTGGCAGAAATAACCATGGTGTCAAGCACAGTGTCAGTAACACCAAGAATGGCTCTTCAAGCAATAAGAAGTACAGAGAAGAAAATCGTACTTCTGATCAATCTCTTAAGAAGAGAGGAATTCAATGCAGAGAATGTGATGACTTTGGGCATATTCAGACTGAATGCACTAATACTTTGAAGAAGAAAAACTTTTTCAACACAATTTAGAGTGAAGATGAGTCAGAAAAAAAAGACGAATTTCATAACAACCATGTGGTATTTGTTGCTGGAGCTGAAAATATAGATAATTGTGGTGTTACACGTGATATCAAAGAAAATATATCAATTTGTAGTGATGAAGATGAAGAGGAAGTTACAGAAGAAGACTTCATCGTTGAATACAAGACTCTTCATAAGAAATGGATTGAACTTGTTAGAGTAAATCAGTAACAACAATTCAGATTGGTGGCTTGACAGATGAGAAGATTAATCTTCAAAATTCTGTTGTGGAATTAGAAGCAAAGTTGAGAACGAGTCGGGATGAAGTTAAGAATCTGTTCAACGAGATAAATCACCTGAAGAAAAATGTCAAAATGTTAAATTCAGGTTTCTCGAAGCTAGATGATATTCTGAAAATCAGCAAATCAAATGGTGATCGTTCTAGACTCGGCTACAAAGGAGAAAACTCAGTGTCACAGATAGTGTCAAGCTCGATGTCATAGAAAGTGTTAGTAAAGGGTGGTGATCACAAAGAAAAGCAAGTTATTATGAATACTACATACGACAAGAAGAAGTCAGATCCTTGTGATTTTTATCCTGTTTCTAGTAGTAAAGGTAGCAGATTTATTTCAATTTGTCACTATTGCAACTGCCGTGGTCATATTCGTCCTAAATGCTTTACATATCTTGCTGATTTAAGACAAGGTACTGCTAGAAATTTTTCTTCTCGCAGATTTCCTTATCAAGAATGGGTGAAGAGATCCAACTTGAAATGCAATGTTACACATATCTCTCTAAAGGCCACTACAACCGATGCTTGGCACTTTGACAGTGGATGCTCTAGGCACATGACTGGTGAAAAGAAGTTTTTGAAGAGCATCGTATCTGAAAGTATGAGAAAAGTGACATTTGACAACGGTGTCAAAACTAGTGTCATTGGAAGAGGAACACTAAATATTCTAGGGTTACCAAAGTTGAATAATGTACTTCTGGTGAATGGTCTAAAGGCAAATTTAATTGGCATTAGTCAGTTGTATGATCAAGATCTAAATGTTCACTTCACTCGTGGAAAGTGTGTGGTTTCCGATCAAGATAAACAATGCATTATAGAAGGGGTAAGATTTTCTGACAATTGTTATCTTATTTCCTCATCTTCTAGCTGTTTTTGTTCAAGCACGAAAGACTCTATTTTATGGCATCGAAAGTTGGGACATGTCAATATTAGGATGCTGAAAAAGATTGTTTCAAAAGGAGCTGTTCGAGGGATAGCCATGATAAATTTTGATGAAGACAAAGTATGTGGACCATGTCAAATTGGGAAGCAAACCAAGGTGTCACACCCGAAGTCTCAGACACCTGTAACTACTCGTGTACTTGAGTTACTTCACATGGATCTGATGGGTCTAATGCCGCTCGAAAGTATTAGAGGAAAATGGTATGCTTATGTAACTGTTGATGATTTTTCACGATATACATGGGTGGAGTTTCTTAGAGAAAAGTCTGACACTTTCAAAGTCTTCAAATCCTTGTGTATTCGACTCCAACGTGAGAATGATTGTGTCATCATGAAGATTATTCGGATCCATAGTGACTATGGGAGAGAGTTTGAAAACTCAGAATTCTCAGACTTCTGTAATCAACTTGGGATAGCTCACGAATTCTCGGCACCTAAGACTCCTCATTAAAATGGAGTCGTTGAGAGAAAAATTGAACTTTTGCAGAGAAGTCTCGTGTAATGTTACACGAGAAAAATATTCCACAGAGATTCTGGGATGAAGCGATTAACACTGCATGTTACACAATAAATAGGGTGTATCTCCGTGGAGGAACTTCAATGACACCTTATGAGATATGGAAAGGTAAAACTTCAAATCTTAATTATTTCCATCATTTTGGTAGTACTTGCTATGTGCTGAATGACAGGGAACATAGAGGGAAGCTAGATCCCAAGAGTGATGAGGCTATCTTTTTAGGTTATGCCACAAATAGCCATTTTTATCGTGTCTACAACAAACAGACTCGAAATGTCATAAAATCTTCAAATGTTCAAGTAGACGATTCTCTAGAAACAGCTGATAATTCCAAAGAAGATGTAACCCAGATTTCAAATGATGAAAGAACTATTGTTCCCACCAGTGTCACTGATGGTGTCCCAGATGACGTCTCAGATCAGGTTGGCACAATTGATGAAGTGAAGGTAACCACTCTGGATAACAGGCAACCATCCACACGCGTCTAGAAGAATCATCCTGCAGATGAAGTCATTGGAGGTCTGAATGAAGGTATTCGAACCAGAGACAAGTCAAGAGTAAACTATCGTGAAATGATTCAAATGACGTGTTTTACTTCAACCACCGAGCCCAAAAATATGAAAGAAGCCTTGCTAGATGAGTACTGGATTGGTGCTATGCAAGAAGAACTTGGTCAATTCACCCAAAATCAAGTTTGGGACTTAGTACCGTGTCTCCCCTGATGTGAATGTCATTGGTACTAAGTGAATTTACAAGAACAAGAGTGATGAACATGGAAACATCACCTGCAACAAGTCTCGATTAGTTGCTCAAGAGTACTCGCAGATTGAAGTTGTTGACTTTGATGAGACATTTGCACCGGTTGCTCGACTTGAATTCATTCGTATTTTATTAGCTATTGCTTGTGTGATGCAGTTCAAATTGTATCAAATGGATGTAAAAAGTGTCTTCCTCTATGGTCTTCTCAATAAGGAAGTATATATTGCTCAACCAAAGGGTTTTTAAGATTCTTATTATCCCGAATATGTCTACAAGTTGAAAAATGTATTGTACGGGCTCAAACAAGCTCCTCGAGCATGGTATGAAAGACTCACAGTGTGTCTATTGTCCAAGGGATATGAGAGAGAAGGAGTAGAAAAAATTATTTTCGTTCACCGTGACAAATATCAGTTTTTACTCGCTTAAATTTATGTTGATGACATAGTATTTGGCTCAGTGTCACAAGTGATGGTGGATGAATTCGTTGCTCAAATGACTGGAGAATTCGAGATAAGTATGGTAGGATAACTCAATTATTTCCTTGGATTTCAAATTCAGCAAGGAAAGGAAAGTATCTTTATTTCTCAAACCAAGTATGCAAAGAATTTGTTGAAATGGTTTAAGTTCGAGAATGCGCGTCCTAGGAGAACACCGATTGGTACGCATGAAAATCTCTCCAAAGATGAGAAGAGAATTTCTGTTGATGCTTGTTTATATAGGAGTATGATTGGCAGTCTCTTATATCTAACTGCAAGCAGGCCGAATATTTGTTATGCGCTCGGTTTCAAGTAAATCCTCGAGAGTCACGCCTAGTGTTAGTAAAGCGGGTTCTCAAATATATTAGTAGGACAACCGACTATAAAATCTGATATTCATTCGATGCAAATGCCAATTTAGTTGGCTATTGTGATGCTGACTGGGCTGAGAGTTCAGATGATCGAAAAAGGACTTCTGGTGGATGTTTGTAATTGGGAAACAACTTAGTATCATGGTTTAGCAAGAAGCAAAACTCAATTTTTTTGTCTACAGCCGAGGCAGAATATATTGCAACTGGTAGTAGCTGTACTCAGCTTCTCTAGATGAAGCAAATGTTGAAAGACTACGGTGTCACACAGGATGTCATAACACTCTATTGCGATTACTTAAGTGCTATCAATATTTCCTAGAATCTAGTTAAGCATTCTCGGACCAAGTATATTGATATTCAACATCATTTTATTAGATCGCTTATGGAAGACAAAATCATTACCTTGAAGCATGTGGTAACAGAAAAGTAAATTGCCGATATATTCACCAAAGCTTTGCATGATGTAAGATTTGAAGAACTGAGGTCTGCCCTATGCCTCTGTGTCATGTGAAGAAATTTCTTTCAGTTGTAAGTATTTATTTGCTTTCATAATTATAAAAAAATAATAATAAAAAAAATGTTGCCACCTGTTTTATGCGATTTTCTCTGTTGCAAATAGTTTTTTTGAGATATTGGTCTACCTCACTTTGCATGACACAAGAATTTCGGCTATCTATATGGAAATTAGAAGTTGGTCTTCTACTAATTCAGAGAGAATTGTTTGGGACTTTATTATGACATTCAATTGGGTTTATTTCTTAACCTATAGCACTTTGGATTTATTTTTCAAAGTTTATGAGAAGTTGAAGAAATATTTATGGAATTTATGGTTTATTTCCATAATATCATTGAAATTATTCTCAAATTCTAAGGAATTTCGAATTTATTTTCCAAAAAATTACATGAAAATTGGAGAAATATCTTTGAGGTTTGTCAGGATTATGTCAAAATTCAAATTGAGGATTTATGGTTTATTAAAATCAAACGGGAATATCTTTAATATTTTTTCTCGCTCTCTCTCTCTGTCAACCCGAAGCACAGTCGATTTTGAAGCTATTTTTTTCAAGATTAGGGATTTCTGTTTCTTCACCAATGACAATTATCGAAGAAATCTATGAAGATACTCCCATTGGATGTATTCCAGAGTCGAGCTCTAGAGGTAATCGGAGTCAAGAAACTCCGGGATTGGAGATGGCTTTGGTTAACTTCACGGAACCAACTGAAGAGGTAAAGTCATTTGAGTTCTTGAGCAATTCATCTAAAACTGCAGTAAAAGCCATCCCTATCAATCAAGTCGACTCTTCCAGCATAAAGAGCTGCTTTATACGATCAAGCAGCAACCAATTTAAAACTATTGTCGCTCCTCCTAGGGCACCTAACAGGTCCAGAGTCACTCGAGCTTCGAAGGGAAAAAGGGCTAGACTTGAAAAAAGGAGTGCTTCCGATGATTCCTGGACCTGTGAAGATGAAATTAAAATCTATACTTCTGATGATGATGTTACAGAGGTTCTAGTAAAGAAATCTACCAAGACCCCTCAGTCTAATTCTAAGAAAGTGACTCCAAAGCCAGTTTCTATCAAAACTCCAAAGCCCAAAACAAATTAAGTCAAATACAAGTCCTACACCAAGATGTTCCACTCGCTCTCGGTCAATGTCACAGGGATAGACAAGTGCCAAAACAAGTAAGGCCTCTGTTCAATCTGTAATAAAGGATTTTAAATCTTTTTTTCATGCCAACTGTTGGAAAAAATTTTCAAAAATGAATATATGGCCAGAGAGAAATATTCATAAAGGGGATTTTTCTGAATGTGAAGTGATTATATATGTAGCACCCGGTTCTATTAAACTAATTTCTAATCCGTTATTTAATAGTAAGCATGTTGTGGAGAAAATTTAAGAAAGTATTAATTAGGTTAATGAGTGACTAAGTAAGGGCATAGTGGTAAATTGAGAACTTATAATGGATAACCTATTTAAGGAAAGAGGCTTTGTGATTAAATGCACCGTAGCCGCCACTCTTTCCCTACTCTCTTCTCTTGGTTTTCAGCTCAAGCAGCAGAGCTCTCTAGGCAATTTTCTTGCTCGATTCTCTTTCAACTTAGGTACGTTTTTCCTCATTCTCTTGCGTTTTAGCAGTTAGATAACTGAGGGAGTACAATGTGAGGATTTCAAAGATGCTATTGATGAGAGTAGGTTCGGGTTCTTGAGGAATAAATGGGAATGTGCAAGCAGTAGAGTTCCAAACTGGTTTCCTTGTTCCTCTGGTTAATTTTTGGTAAAGTTTAGCGAAGGTTTGATTGATGTTCTGTTATGAACTTAGGTGAGCGAACTTCTAAGGTAGCTTACAGCCGAGCGATTTCCAGAAGACCAGGTAAATAAAGTTTGCTTGTGCCTTCGGGCCTACATCACAAAACAGTAGGATTATGTGTGTTTGAATGTTTGTATGTCATGCATCATATTTTAAAAATTTATGCGAAAATGAATTTACATGAAATGGCATGGTAAGGAATTAACAGACTGTAACAGCTGTTAAGGGAACTAATCCGTCCCTTAACCAAGAGAGAGGATTGTATGACTTTGGGGGAAATGATCTAAACCCCAATTTCACAGGGGGATCAGATCAGTTGTTAAGGGAACTAATCCGCCCCTTAATCAAGAGAGAGGATGTATAACTTTGGGAGAAGTGATCCAACTCCCAATTTCACAGGAGGATCAGATCAGAAACGATGCATATGCAACTGAGATGAGAAAGTAGAAACTGCATATTTAGGAATTTATGTTTCAGCACTACATTACATTATTGCTTTACTTACTTAGCATTAGGCTAATAGATGAGTTTTGTGATGTAGGTGAACAAGTGTCAACAGGTGTGTTCACTGAGTTTGCTGAGGACTAGTCTGGTTGGAGGAGTGCATCTATGTAACAATCTGACAACTGATGGGGCGGTTTAACTGGTGTCAGTGGATGAGAAGGTTTAGTGAACTATGTGATTCAATTTAAGTATGTTGCAAGTTTCCATGACAGTGATAGTTTTGATGTTTGAATTTAATTTGAGACTTTTCTGATAATGATACTCTGTTGGATTTAAATAGTTTGAACGATTTTTAGTAAAATGCTCAAATTCTTTTGGTAGTCGGAGTTTTCTTTGTTAGAGTGAAAATGTTGCTATGCTGTTTTCGTTGAGTATTTTGATCTATCGGTAGATGAAATCTATCGGCAGATGTAGGGTTGTTGTTCTGTTGTCTATCGGAAGATGTTTTCAATAAAGTCATCGGATGATGTCTTCAGTAGAAGCCATCGGAAGATATCAGTAGAAAATTTGTCGTTTTGTAACCGGATGATGTCGAGTAATTTATCCATCGGATGATGTAGTAGAAGTTTTGTCGTTTAGTGATCAGTGGATGTCGGGTATTAAATCTATCGGATGATATAGTAAAAGATTTGTCGTCTTGTGATTGGCAGGGGCTGGATGAACGAATCATCCGGCTGACGTCATCGGTAGATGCGAGTAGCAAAACTTGTCGTTTTGCGATCGGCTGAAGTTGGAAGAGTGATTCTTCCGGCTGACGGCTGAAGTTGGAAAAGTGATTCTTCCGGCTGACATCATCGGTGGAAGTCTTCAGTTTATTTTTTTTGTTGACCTTGTCTAACGGCAGATGCGTTTGACTTTTGCAACTTTCACGTTTCCACGCTTAAGACTTGGTCAAACCAATTCCTACAATTTCAATTGATATTTCCAAATATTGATTTACAACCCCGTTTAATCTCTGCTTGTTTTCAAATGATTTTTTTTTTCCGCTGTGAATTTTAACGTTGTGGTTTCAGTGAACATCGAGTTTTCACTTTCAAGTGAAATTTTAAGTTTGGTCCAAAATTTCCTAGTTATGTTCGGGTTTATGAGCAACGAACTGAGTTTAGAAAACTCGGGGTGTTACAGTATGGTATCAGAGACATTCAGTTAAACCGTTCAAAAGATTACTCATCAGTGCCAGTCGTCGCATGGGAGTACTCCAACAACTGTAAGTGTTCATGTTAACCTTAGTTATTAGATGTTTATGAAAGTAGTTAACCCTGTGCAGGAATTTAGTATAATGGCCAGACGCCCAAGGAGACCTAGAGTGCCAAGGGAAATGCCAAATTTGAGAGGTGAGGAGGAGCCTAGTGTGATTAGGCAGCTGACAGAATTGGTGCGTCAGCAAACAGACCTAGTGCGTCAGCAGTCCGATCAGTTAGGGGTGTTGTTAAACCGAGAGGTGCAGGGAAGTGCCAACTCGAGTTCTAGCAATGAACAATCTGGAGATAGATTTCGGAGAGTAAGACCACCCTCGTTTGATGGACAATCATCTGATCTGGTTATTGCTGAAGGGTGGCTTAGGAAAATTGAAAGTATGTTTAGGTTCGCCAACATTGGAGAAGGAGACAAAGTCACGTTGGCAACATTTCATTTGGCTGGTGAAGCTCAACTCTTGTGGGAAACAATAGAGACCACCACTGATGTCTTGGCGATGCCTTGGTCGCAATTCAAAGACATTTTCTACGAGAAGTATTTCAACAGTACTGTCCAAACTGCAAAGAAGTTGGAATTTCTAAACTTGAAGCAGACAGGGTCTGTGGCCGAGTACAGTAGGCAGTTCGAGTCCCTGTCCAGGTTTGCTGGACATTTTGCTCACAGGGACGAGGATAAGGTATTCAAATTTGTGCATGGACTGAAGCTAGAAATTTACCAAGGAGTTAAATTTTGTGGTATTAAAGGCTTGTCATTCAGTGAAATTGTGTCTACTGCTCTGGAAGTGGAAGAAGCTGAAAGGAAGTGTGCTGGACCAAAAGAGGTCCCACAAAAGTCGGTCCAGCCACACCATCAAAGGGGAATGAAGAGGTCTAGTGAAGACCAGAGTAGCCAAGGAACAGGAGGAAAGGTACAGAATGTCAGGAAATTTCTCCAGTGTCCCAAGTGCTTGAAGTACCACCCGGGCGAGTGCAGATTGGGCTTTCGGAAGTGTTTCAACTGTGAGGAGGTTGGACACAAGATCAAAGAGTGCCCAAAGCCTAGAGTCACCAGATGCTACAATTGTAACAAGATCAGCTATATTAGCAGAGACTGCCCAGCTCCTAAGAGTGGCCCTTCTATGGTTAAACTGAGGATATTCTCCACGATGGAGTCGAGCGATGATGAACAGCCAGCTGTTGTGTCAGGTACTATACTGGTCAACTCTTTACTCGCTTTTACATTGATAGATTATGGTGCAACACATTCATTCATAGCATCTGTTGTAGCGACCCTAATACTGTACCCGGTTTCCCGTACATTTTTTTTTATCCCTATACTTTAAACAAACTCTAAGCGGAATTTTTAATCGAAATCGGAATGGAAGTCTAGTTTATAAATCATTTAAAACCAAACTTAAAACAATTAGGATAAAACTATTTAAAACAATTAAATAAATAAATTAAAAAAACTATATTCAATCGGCTAAAAGGATGGGCAGAATCGACAATTCCAATAAAGCTTTTAAAAACGGTTTACAAAACAGGTTTCTAAAAACGATTAAAACTTCAAACCTATCCACTATCAAAACCAAACACCCTAAAATGTTTCTATACAACCATTAGCCCGACAATTCCCAAAAATCCACAAAACACCTAACCATGAGTCCCACGGGTCAAAATGCACCTCGACTGCGCCAACACACTCCCGCGACCATCCTCTGTCAACTGCATCACTCCTCAGGTGGAGGGATCGCATCCTCACCTATGTCAAAGTCACCTACACCATACAGACACCTATGAGATAAAAATCTCAGCAAGCTCTCGTAAATGTAAATGCATGCTATGCATATGAGTTCAGAAATCGTGCAGCATTTTCTTTATCTTTACTCTGTGGGTGTCACCGAGATCTCAGCCCCCTAACCGGAGAGAGCACATCCAGCGGTCGGACTACTCTTTCCAGCTAGAGGAGGGAGGTACACGCTTACAACACGTACAGTCGTGCCTAAACCCCATCTCGCATGACCTATAACTGTATAACTGTATGAGTACATAATAGATGTGGTATTGTGACAAACCCGTAGTCGATCTTCACAATAGGTCAAGCCCCTCTCCAGGCCACATCGCCATTTTCTTTAAAACATCGTGCGGAAATTTATTTTCTATGTTCTTTTAAAACATGTGATGCATGAACAGTTCGATATGACATAAAGTAAACATACATGATTTGTACCATCAAGACAATAAAGCAATTAAAAGCATAACCTATACAGAACTAATCTTAACTACCCAACCAAAACAATTTAAACATACGCGTCACCAAAACTCCTCGAGACGATCTCGACGTACAGTGTAGACCAATCGGTCAAAGCAAGTCACGAGAACTTACCTCGTATCCGTTGCAGCTCAAACTCCATCCACGAGCATTGTCCACTTAAGCAGTTTCACCAAATTGTCGTCAAAACGAGCTTAAAACAATTTAATGTCCAAAACTTAACAAAATCCTTAACTAAGGAATTTCTTAAAATCTTAACTTAACTAATCGAAGTATTTAAACAACGATTGACGCTCGATAGTTTAAAATCATAATCAACGAGTTTTCCCAAAAACCCAAAAATTCTTCAATTTTAACATTTTTCACAAATTAATCTAACTTTGTCCAATAACGCTTAATACGTTCAATACATCCATTATATCTATAACAACGGTAAACTTATTGATTTTGAACCCTAAATCACATTTTCTATCAAAACCCTAATTTCCTATCTCCGTGAAACTTGAAAACTAACGCTCCTAAATCATAGATTCGTACCTAGGGTTGCAAGAGGAGGAGAAAACACGAAGAAAACAAGACGATCGGGGGCCGAATCGGAGGTCGGCAGAGGAGAATCCCGTGAAGGAGAAATCGCCAAAGCTCTCTGGCGATTCACGAAGAAGAGAAGAAAATGAAGAAGAAAAGAAGTTTCTGTTATTTTATAATTGGAGTTGGCAATTTACCGTTTTACCCTTCCTTTTATTTTCTATTTGTCTCGTCCTTTGTTTCGTTAATGGGCTAACGATTCGGTTTCTTTAAATTTCTTTATTTCACCATTAACTCTGACTTATTATCTGGGATTTATTAAAACTGTCTGTTCGTAAAACGGACCCCGTTTACTATTTTTACTAACACGTCCTTTATATTACAAGAAATGTAATTACTCGAAATATAGCGTTATTATTCCGAAAAATCCCGTAAATTTCTTAAAATTCCTATAAATCGTTAGGATTCTAATAACGCTTTCTTTTGTAAAACGGACTTGATTTGACATATTTACAAAAATTCCACCATATATTATAATATTAATATCCCGTAAAGCCGGGTATTACATTTGCTGATAAGTTAGATGTAAAGCTTACCCCTACTGAGCATGTGTTTAATGTCACATTACCCTCGGGTGAACGCATGCACTCTAACCGAGTGATGCTTGATAGTGATGTATTTATAGGAAACATGAACCTACCTGCTAACCTCATTATTATGGATATAATGGGATTTGATATAATCCTAGGAATGGATTGGCTGTTTAAGCATTATGCCACAATCGACTGTAGGACTGGAGTAGTTAGTTTTCAACCCCTAGTGGTTTGAAACATATCTTCCAAGCTCTAAAGAAGAGTAAGGAAATGTCTGTTATGACCTCTATAAATTGTGGACCCTCACCATGTAAAGAGTACTTATGCTTCTTGGCCAGTGTTTTAGATACACCACTAGTAGGAAAAGCAACTCCCCAAGATGTCTTAGTTGTCCAAGATTTTCCAGAAGTATTCCTAGATGACCTTCTTGGTTTACCGCCATATAGGAAAATTGAATTCCTTGTGGATGTTTATCCCGGCGCTGAGCCTGTGTCTAAGAATCCCTATAGATTAGCACCTACGGAGCTTAAAGAATTAAAGAAACAGTTGGAGGAATTATTGGATAAAGGGTTCATACGCCCTAGCTTTTCACCATGGGGTACACCTGTTCTTTTTGTCAAAAAGAAAGATTGATCGATGCGTATGTGCATTGATTATAGGGAATTGAATAAGTTAACTGTCAAGAACAAGTATCCATTACCGAGGATTGATGACCTATTTGACCAACTTCGTGGTGCACGAGTTTTCTCTAAGATTGATTTGAGGTCAAGTTACTACCAACTAAAAGTCAAAACCGAAGATATTCCAAAGACTGCCTTTCGCATAAGGTATGGACACTATGAGTTTCTAGTTATATCCTTTGGATTGACAAATGCACCGGCAGCCTTCATGGATCTTATGCATAGAGTGTTTCACGAGTATTTAGACAAGTTTGTTATTGTGTTTATAGACGACATTTTAATCTATTCACGTTCTAGTGAAGAACATGCAGAACATTTGAACTTAGTATTGGAGGTGCTAAGGCAGCACCAACTCTATGCCAAGTTTTCCAAATGTGAGTTTTGGCTGGACAGAGTTCACTTCCTTGGTCATGTGATCTCTGGTGATGGAATATCTGTCGATCCAGCTAAGGTTCAAGCAGTTAAGGAGTGGCCCCAACTGAAGAATGCTGCAGATATTCGGAGATTCCTTGGACTTGCAGGATATTACAGGAAGTTTATTGAAGGATTCTCAAAGATGGCAACACCCCTCACTCGGTTAACTAGGAAAAATATGAAGTATGTGTGGACTGAGGATTGTGAGCATAGTTTTCAGACCTTGAAACAGAAACTGACCAATGCTCCAGTTTTGACCCTTCTCGTTGATGATGGTAAATTTAGCATTTACTGTGATGCATCCAAGATTGGACTTGGCTGTGTCTTGATGCAAGAAGGAAAGGTTATAGCTTATGCCTCTAGGCAGTTGAAAACACATGAGAAGAATTACCCTACACATGACTTGGAATTAACTGCAGTTGTATTCGCACTTAAGATTTGGAGGCACTACCTGTATGGACAGACTTGTGATATATTCTCAGACCATAAAAGTCTGAAATATATCTTTACACAGAAGGAATTAAACATGAGGCAACGTCGATAGTTGGAATTTGTAAAGGATTATGATTTTGAGATTAAATACCATCCTGGCAAAGCAAATGTTGTGGCAGATGCCTTGAGTAGAGTGACAGCTTCAGCCTCAGCCTTGATTCTTGATGTACCATTAGCCTTAGAGTCTGAATTCCAGAGGTTTGATCTAGAAGCAGTATCCAGTGTGTCAGCTATACTCTCAGCCATAACCTTAAAGCCTACTATTTTGGAGAAAATAAAAGAAGCTCAGACGAATGATGACGAGTGTAACAAGTACAAGTTAAGCATGGAATCTACGGACAGAACAGATTTTAACTATTCTGCTAATGAAATCCTTAAGTTTAGAAATAGATGGTTTGTCCCTGCCGTTAAAAGACTTCGTGATGAGATTCTTTCTGAAGCACACTCTTCCAGGTTCTCTGTTCACCCTGGGAGTACAAAGATGTACAAGGATCTTAAACAGCATTATTGGTGGCCAGGTATGAAACGAAGTGTGGCAGAATATGTAGGATCCTGTTTGTGTTGTCAGCAGGTTAAAGCTGAGCATCAGAGACCTGCTGGAATGTTACAACCTTTACCAGTTTCCGAATGGAAATGGGAGCAAATAACGATGGACTTTGTGGTAGGATTGCCTAGAATGACTAAAGGACATGATGCAATTTGGGTGATAGTTGACCGTCTAAACAAATCAGCTCATTCCTACCAATAAAGGTGACTTACTCGATGAATCAACTTGCTAAATTGTATGTGCAAGAAATCGTTAGGTTACATGGAGTTCCAAATACCATAGTTTCAGACCGAGACTCTAGATTTACATATAAGTTTTGAAAGAGTTTGCATCAGGCTATGGGTACACAGCTCAACTTTAGCACAGCCTTTCACCCTCAAACAGATGGACAGTCCGAAAGAACCATCCAAATATTAGAGGATATGCTTCATGCATGTATATTGGATTTTCAAGGTTCCTGGAACAAGTACCTATCCTTAGTAGAATTCTCTTATAATAACAGTTTTCAGGCAACAATAGGAATGGCACCTTATGAGGCCTTGTATGGGCGGAAATGTAGATCACCTGTGTACTGGGATGAAGTTGGTGAAGCACAGTTGCTTGATCCTGACATTGTGCGACAAACTGTTGAGAAGGTTGCCCTCATCTGCCAGAGGATCTTAACATCTCAAAGCCGGCAAAAAAGTTATGCTGACAGAAGACGCAGAGAACTAGAGTTTGAAGTAGGTGATGAAGTTTTCTGCAAGGTTTCACCATTTAAAGGAGTTGTGAGATTCGGGAAGAGAGGCAAGTTGAACCCCAGATTTATTAGGCCATTCACTATTCTGAAGAGAGTTGGGAGAGCAGCTTATCAGTTGCAGCTACCGGCTTCTATGGAGGGGATACACGGTGTGTTCCATGTTTCTATGTTGAAGAAGTGCATAAGGGATCCATATCATGTTGTGGAGCAGCAGGACATTGAAGTTCATCCTACCCTTACCTATGAGGAGAAACCAGTAAGGATCCTAGACTATGTTGTAAAGGTGTTTCGCAACAAAGAAGTTTCACTGATGAAAGTCTTATGGCATAACCAGAACATTGAGGAGACAACTTGGGAGCGCCAGCAAGACATGATGGACCAACATCCAAAACTGTTCAGGTACTGAATTTTGAGGACAAAATTCTTTTAAGGAGGGTAGATTGTAGCACCCGGTTCTATTAAACCAATTTCTAATCCGTTATTTAATAGTAAGCATGTTGTGGAGAAAATTTAGGAAAGTATTAATTAGGTTAATGAGTGACTAAGTAAGGGCATGGTGGTAAATTGAGAACTTATAATGGATAACCTATTTAAGGAAAGAGGCTTTGTGATGAAATGCACCGTAGCCGCCACTCTTTCCCTACTCTCCTCTCTTGGTTTTCAGCTCAAGCAGCAGAGCTCTCTAGGCGATTTTCTTGCTCGATTCTCTTTCAACTTAGGTGCGTTTTTCCTCATTCTCTTGCATTTTAGCAGTTAGATAACTGAGGGAGTGCAATGTGAGGATTTCAAAGATGCTGTTGATGAGAGTAGGTTCGGGTTCTTGGGGAATAAATGGGAATGTGCAAGCAGTAGAGTTCCAAACTGGTTTCCTTGTTCCTCTGGTTAATTTTTGGTAAAGTTTAGCGAAGGTTTAATTGATGTTCTGTTATGAACTTAGGTGAGCAAACTTCTAAGGTAGCTTACAGCCGAGCGATTTCCAGGAGACCAGGTAAGTAAAGTTTGCTTGTGCCTTCGGGCCTACATCACAAAACAGTAGGATTATGTGTGTTTGAATGTTTGTATGTCATGCATCATATTTTGAAAATTTATGCGAAAATGAATTTACATGAAATGGCATGGTAAGGAATGAACAGACTGTAACAGCTGTTAAGGGAACTAATCCGCCCCTTAACCAAGAGAGAGGATTGTATGACTTTGGGAAAAATGATCCAAACCCCAATTTCACAGAGGGATCAGATCAGTTGTTAAGGGAACTAATCCACCCCTTAATCAAGAGAGAGGATGTATGACTTTGGAAAAAGTGATCCAACTCCCAATTTCACAGGGGGATCAGATCAGAAACGATGCATATGCAACTGAAATGAGAAAGTAGAAACTGCATATTTAGGAATTTATGTTTCAGCACTACATTACATTATTGCTTTACTTATTTAGCATTAGACTAATAGATGAGTTTTGTGATGTAAGTGAACAAGTGTCAACAGGTGTGTTCACTGAGTTTGCTGAGGACTAGTCTGGTTGGAGGAGTGCATCTATGTAACAATCTGACAACTGATGGGGCGGTTTAACTGGTGTCAGTGAATGAGAAGGTTTAGTGAACTATGTGATTCAATTTAAGTATGTTGCAAGTTTCCATGACAGTGATAGTTTTGATGTTTGAATTCAATTTAAGACTTTTCTGATAATGATACTCTGTTGGATTTAAATAGTTTGAACGATTTTTAGAAAAATGCTCAAATTCTTTGGTAGTCGGAGTTTTCTTTGTTAGAGTGAAATTGTTGCTATGTTGTTTTCGTTGAGTATTTTGATCTATCGGTAGATGAAATCTATCGGCAGATGTAGGGTTGTTGTTCTGTTGTCTATCGAAAGATGTCTTCAGTAAAGTCATCGGATGATGTCTTTAGTAGAAGCCATCGGAATATGTAAGTAGAAAATTTGTCGTTTTGTAACCGGATGATGTCGAGTAATTTATCCATCGGATGATGTAGTAGAAGTTTTGTCGTTTAGTGATCGGTGGATGTCGGGTATTAAATCTATCGGATGATATAGTAAAAGATTTGTCGTCTTGTGATCGGCAGGGGCTGGATGAACGAATCATCCGGCTGACGTCATCGGTAGATGCGAGTAGCAAAACTTGTCGTTTTGCAATCGGCTGAAGTTGGAAGAGTGATTCTTTCAGCTGACGTCATCGGCTGAAGTTGGAAGAGTGATTCTTCCGGCTAACGTCATCGGTGGAAGTCTTCAGTTTATTTTTTTTGTTGACCTTGTCTAGCGGCAGATGCGTTTGACTTTTGCAACTTTCACGTTTCCACGCTTAAGACTTGGTCAAACCAATTCCTACAATTTCAATTGATATTTCCAAATATTGATTTACAACCCCGTTTAATCTCTGCTTTTTTTCAAATGATTTTTTTTTCCGCTGTGAATTTTAACGTTGTGGTTTCAGTGAACATCGAGTTTTGACTTTCAAGTGAAATTTTAAGTTTGGTTTAAAATTTCCTAGTTATATTCGGGTTTATGAGCAACGAACTGAGTTTAGAAAACTCGGGGCGTTACAATGTATCATTTTGTGAGGCAAGGGTTTGGAAGAACTTTTAGAGACATGAAACCATTCGTGTGGAAGGTAATTCAAGAGTTCTATTGTAACCTAGATTCTGATGTGAAGAGCCCTGCCCATCAAAATTATGGACAAGTATACGTAAGGGGGCATTTGTTTAATTTTACTCCCACTGTGATTAATGCATATCTGAGCACCCACGAGTTTAAGTATGAGGAATTAGCCCCTTATTTTAGCAGAATTATTGTTGATATCACAGGAGGTGTCAGATGAAGTAGGCCCCATAGAAAGGATTTTTCTGCTTCCCAACTCACTGTAAAATACGGTATTTTACATAAAATAACCGTAAGAAACTGGTTGCCTACATCATATGGGACATGTGTGAATAAGTTGATGGCTATTCTTTTATACAAAATTGGGAATACAATTGCGTTTGACATTGGAAAGTATTTCTTTGAACAAATTATGAAGCATGCTGATAGCAAGAATGAGAGATTAGCTCTTCCTTTTTCTTGTTTGATATATGAGATTTTATCTTCTCAACAAATTGTCATTAGAGAAAAGGAAATTTTATATATGGATAAAGAGGAGATTCGAATTAGCAATAAACTTCGGATAGAAGAACGTGTGAATGATCTGGAAAGTTTTGTAGATGGTGTTCCAGCCTCTGAATCTAGGTCTGACTCTTCTCTACTAGCTCGTTCTATCAAATTTATGGTTAACATGTGTCAAAATTTGTGAATGATCAAATTACCATTCTAGAAAAGAAACGAACTACAATTACAGGTCTATTGAATGATCTCTACAAGAAAAATCCTAATATGAGAGCAGCTGATGGTCAGGATAAGAAGACTGGAGTACCAATTCAGGCAGCTACTGTTATTCCTCAAGAAGCAGGCACCAGTGAGCAGGAACCAACATCAACAACTAGGTTAGTTTCTTCTGATGATTATTCTGCATAATGAATTCTAGGAAATACTTATGAACCTTTAAAACTTTCTTTGTTGCTGGATTTCTTGTTACATATGGATATTTCTTTATGATGACTATACGGTGGTTCTTCGACTTACCCTTTTGTCCTTTTGTGAAAAAAATAGGGAGTATTTTGGAGTTTTATAGATTGAATGATGTTTGTGAGAGACATACAATTCAGGGGGAGTGGTGTCAATCCTATCTCTATATATATGGGAAGTTTATGATTTTACCAAAAAAATGCCAAAGCGGGAGATTGTAAATACTAAATTATGATTGACATTGATTTTTTGGCAATTAAGTATTTAAGGTAATTATATATTTATTTGAATTATGGTAGGAAGTTTCTTGGAGATCAAGTTACTTTTGAAAATCAGTTTTAGAATGATGATTTGAGAATCAAAGCGCGGAATTAATGCATGATATGAGATCACAATTATTATGAGATTCATTCCTAAATTATTGGGAATAAGTTGGCGGAAATTTTCTAAAATATCAACTGATTTCACACAACCGATTTTGTGGGATTCGGTTTCCTTATTTTATGCGCTTCTGGTTCGTCATCGCAATTTGAATTAAAAATATAGATAGGGTTGTGGCAAACTATATTTAAAACTTTTTTCTCTCACAAGCAGTGTGGCGGATTGTTTATTCCTCGTGGAAGATTTCTGGTTCTGCAAGCCGTCGCTTCTTTTCTCTCTAACGCTTTTGCATGCGGGTTTGTCATTGTTCATTGGATCATTGATCGAACATTTACACACTCTATTTATGGTTGGAATTCGTTATTATCTGAGTGTGTTGATTGTTGCTTCTGAAGACAACGGCGAGTGTCACTGGCGGTGTCAAAGGTGCTTTTCTTGAGATATTCATTGAAACTCAGTCTCGGGAGGAGACAACCTGGAACTCGGGAGGAGTTCTGATCGTGGGCAAGAGGATCTTGCCATACACAGATTTTGGGATGAGTCATCATCGACAAGGGAATCTTGTCACTTTGAGATTTTGGGAGGGATCGATCTCAACACGAGGGGAGCTCGCAAAAACAGATTTATTGAGGAAGTTAGTAAGAGGCGGCGACAAAGAAAAGAGAGAAACTTGCTTTGTGTTAAACCGGGTGTCTTGTAACTTTATAAACTCTGTGAATTGTTTTTAAATCTAGGCGTGGCCCCGCAAACGTAGGCAATTGTCAAACTATATTACCAACCTCCTATCTGTTTACTTTCTGCATTTTATATTGTCTATCATCACATTTATTATCGGTGTCTAACTTAGTGTTCCAACACTCACGAAAGACACTACATATCTAATCACAATCTTTTAGAACATTTTGTTCGGCTTTCGCAATCTTTCTCCACATTCAAAGGAGTCGTATTGAGTGGCCGAATTGAAAATTTCATCCTCGTCGTTAATGAGGTTTAGTTCCAAGGTGTATCGATTTGAATTAAAAAAACCAGTTCATTTTGGTCCGGTTAAAAAATATTATTCAATGAAGCTGACGTGGCTTGTTGATGTGGAAAAAATTAAGTCCACGTGGAGTTTGCGTCAAATTTAACTCTTAAAATTGACAGAATAACCATTTAAAAACGAAACTTAAACTACCAGGACTTTATTAAGACAATTTAAATTTTAAGAACTAAATTAAAAAACATATTAAAATATAAGTTTTTCCTTTTTTTTGGGATCTATGATTCTATCGGCAAACAAGCTTTTTTTTTTTAAGGTGTCAACGTCAATTTTGAAAAAAGCACCGCAACACTGAGTTAAAAATTACACGCCTACAAGTTGACCCTTGGTCCAAGACTAACATACCCAATCTCAAACCACCTAAATTTTAAAGGTCTTGAACTTTAGTCCCCAATCAGAGTTTTGTTTGACCTAGTCTTTTGACGTGGAAAGAGACAATTGATAATAATTTTTTTGGGAAAAGTTCAATTTGAACTTCAAACTAAGAGGTGAGAGACAAACTGAACTCTACACTATGTTTGGATACAAATAAAACCTTAAACAATTCTTACCAAACAAGTCAGCTCTCGTCGTTATACGTTGTTAAATACATGCGCGGTTGCCTGTGCTTCGCACTAGGGTGACCTCCGAGGTAGCCCGCATTTTAAGTGAGGTCACTCTCATTTTTACTTGCAGTCGCCACGACCTAGCTTCTCTCTCCATTGATTTTTTGCGCAATTCTGGCAAATTTTGACCTCCAATACCTAGCCCTCCATCGATTTGGTTCACGGTTTTGATCTCCCACACTATTTCTTTGCGATTTTGCCCTAATTTCAGACTGCCACATTAATCTACCAATCGATTTACAAATCGCTCTAATTTCACAGTTTCGTCCTAATTTCGATTGCGAGTAAAAACGGGGGCAACCTCTCCTAAACGCGAGCTACCGAGGAGGTCGCCCTTGTCTAAACACAGCCGCCCTCAGTTAAAACGCGAACGATCGCAAATGTATTTAACAGCGCCTAACAACGAGGGTTGACTTGTTCAGTGAAAATAGTTTAAAGTTTTATTTGTATCCAAACATAGTGTAGGATTCAGTTTGTCTCTCACCCCATAGTTTTATGTTCAAATTAGACTTTTCCCTAATTTTTTTTAAGTAAAATTGTCCTTATATTTTGTGTAGTTAAAAAAACAATCTTTATCTTAATAATAAAATCATCAATTTTTCATATTTTTGTTTTTATTGGTCATTTTAATATATTATAATTACCTTAACTCGCTCAATTTTTCGCATATACTTGATATAACACTCAATTTTTAAGACTAGAAAACATTCCAATATTTAAAATTGGTGTAAAATTGAGTACTTATGCAAAATAAAGTAAAATAAGGTAATTATGGTAGGTAAAGGTTATCATGTAACACCTGGCATTTTTGGCCAAGAAATTATCCCTCGAATTATCAAATGAGATTAGGTTTATATTAATATAATGAGTGTTTTGGTGAAATCTGTTGGAATGTTTAGTGGAAAACTAAACAAAGGAGTAACCAAAACAAATCATTTAGTTAAAAATCAATGGAGGGGCAGTTTAGATAGGAATTAAGGTAGGTGGGAGGAAGCCAATTGATAGATGCCAAGTGTCCAAACTTGTTGAGGAAACCATACAACCTCTCTTCTCTTCCCTCCTACGAAAAACACTTCTCTGTTTCTCTCCATTCTCTTCTCTGTTTTCTCTCTTCCAGACGAAATGCAACCATTTCCAAAAATCTGTCTTCTCTTGTTTTCTTCCATTTCTCCGTTAAAGGTTTGAGACTCACCAAGATGAACAAAGCTTACAACTCACGGACAACAGGTAAGTTCATAACCATAGGTTAGCCCTTAAGGCCCTACATCACGGAGGTACTAGGTTTTCATTTCTGTTAGGTTGTTTTGGATAGATAAGTTATCTATATTTTTCCTTCACGTCCTGCTGCGTTATTTGTTTTGTCTGTTGTTTTAAGCTTAGCACTGTAAAAGTTCATGCATACACGTTTTTCTTGAAAGTCACATAAATTGTACACGGTTTGAAGTTAAGAAAGATAAAACCTGTAATGTAATGTTAGGTTAAGTGTGGGACGGGGACTGATGTTCTGTTCTGTATCCCTGTAAAGTGCCTAATAGTGCACTTCTGTTATGCCAGTTCCTCCAAGCCCCACTTATACCTTCTGTGCACTCGACGTAATGTAAAATAATATTTTGTAATGTCATTGTATTTCGAAATGTTCATACACTGCATATGCATCACTGCATTTTTATATGTTCTTACTGAGCCCTAGGCTCATAATTGAACTCCTTGTTGTAGGTGCGGATTCCGTGGATGAGGACTTTGTGCCTCAGGCCGAAGCGTAGGTGTTGTTGGCGGAACGAGCTTACGGGGGTTGGTTGTGGCAGTCAGACATATTTTGATTCAGCGAGGGTATTTTAAAAGTGTATGTCCGGTTCTGTATTGCTTTTTGAAAGTTTAAACCGATTTATAGACTCTGTGTAAATGTTTTTAAAACCCTCTGTATTTGACAGCTGTAAATATATTTTGAAGTATTCTGGAACTGCTTGGAGTTCTTCTTTTAGGTTCTGCATGATTTTCTTGAGTTTTGATGCTTTTGTGTCAAAAGATGTAAGTAGTCCATTTTGCCTGTAAAACTGTCATCCACTTCTGTCGTCCACTCCGTCATCCACTTATGTCATCCACTCTATGTCATCCACTTCTGTCATCCACTCTATGTCATCCACTCTTGTCAGCCACTCCTGTCATCCACTCTATGTCATCCACTCATGTCATCCACTTCTGTCATCCACTCTATGCCATCCACTTCTGTCATCCACTCTATGTCATCCACTCCTGTCATCCACTCTATGTCATCCACTCCTGTCATCCACTCTATGTGTAACGACCCCTTTTCCCAGCAAGATATTGTCCGCTCTGGAGATTGGGCCGTAACCCAATATCCTCCCCTCACGGCTTTGTTTGGCGAGAACTTCCCGGAAGGTCACCCAACCTGGAATTGCTCTCTCCGAAGCACTTTTAACTTCGGAGTTCTTATGGGATCCGTTGTCAATTGTGCTCCAAAACACGTCTTGCTATGTTGGGAGGGTCTCTTTACATATGTTTCATTTCCACATACTTCTCCAAGCGATGTGGGATTGTGACAAGCCCCTTTTTACGACCTGTCACCTTCCGGTTCGCCCGCTCGGACGTACCGCCATCCGGGTTCCGGTTTGTGTAGCCATCGTACACATACTTTCACATTCGGGTCATCACAATCACCCCCCCTCGGGGGCCCAACGTCCTCGTTGGCCACATTTCTGGTTGGGTACAGGCTCTGATACCATTTGTAACGACCCTTTTTCCCAGCAAGATATTGTCCGCTCTGGGGATTGGGCCGTAACCCAATATCCTCCCCTCACGGCTTTGTTTGGCGAGAACTTCCCGGAAGGTCACCCAACCTGGAATTGCTCTCTCCGAAGCACTTTTAACTTCGGAGTTCTTATGGGATCTGTTGTCAATTGTGCTCCAAAACGCGTCTTGCTATGTTGGGAGAGTCTCTTTACATATGTTTCATTTCCACATACATCCCCAAGCAATGTGGGATTGTGACAACCCTATTTTTACGACCTGTCACCTTCCGGTTCGCCCGCGCAGACGTACCGCCATCCGGGTTCCGGTTCGTGCAGCCATCGTACACATACTTTCACATTCAGGTCATCACACTATGTCATCCACTCCTGTCATCCACTCCTGTCATCCACTCTATGTCATCCACTCCTGTCATCCACTTCTGTCATCCACTCTATGTCATCCACTCCTGTCATCCACTCCTGTCATCCACTCTATGTCATCCACTCATGTCATCCACTCATGTCATCCACTCTATGTCATCCACTCCTGTCATCCACTCTATGTCATCCACTCCTGTCATCGACTCTATGTCATCCACTCTATGTCACCCACTCTATGTCATCCACTCCTGTCATCCACTCTATGTCATCCACTCTATGTCATCCACTTCTGTCATCCACTCTATGTCATCCACTCCTGTCATCCACTCTTGTCATCCACTCTATGTCATCCACTCCTATCATCCAGTCTATGTCATCCACTTTATGTCATGTCTTCCACTCTATGTCTTCCATTATACGTCTTCCATTTTATGCCTTCAACTTTATGTCTTGCCATTTTAAATATTCAAGAGTTTTAAAAAGTCAAAAAAATTTACGTCCAAAAGTCAAAGTCCCAGTGAACGTTATGTCGAGTCCCGTGCCGGCCCGGCGTGGGTTTCGGGTCGTAACAGTTATGGTATCAAAGCGAAATCGGGTTTTAAAAGCAATTCTGTAAACTGTCTGATTGCACAATCTGCCACATGAGATCGTTCCACCAACTATAAGTGTTTAAGTTTCTGTAGCCGTTTTATTTATTAAGGTGAGTTCGTTATTTCGTATAGAATTTTCTAGAAATGGTGAGAGGGAAAAAGGGATTGAGAGACCCTTAAGACTAAGCGAATTTTTGGGACAAAATTCCATTTAAGGTGGGTGGAATGTAACACCTGGTATTTTTGGCCAGGAAATTATCCCTCGAATTATCGAATGGGATTAGGTTTATATTAATATAATGAGTTTTTGAAGAAATCTATTGGAATGTTTAGTGGAAAATTAAACAAATGAGTAACCAAAACAAATCATTTAGTTAGAAACCAATGGAGGGGCAGTTTAGGTAGGAATTAAGGTAGGTGGGAGGAAGCCAATGGATGGATGCCAAGTGTCCAAACTTGTTGAGGAAGCCATACAACCTCTCTTCCCTTCCCTCCTACAAGAAACACTTCTCTGTTTTTCTCCATTCTCTTCTCTGTTTTCTCTCTTCCAGACAAAGTGCAACTATTTCCAAAAATTTGTCTTCTCATGTTTTCTTCCATTTCTCCATTAAAGGTTTGAGACTCACTGAGACGAACAAAGCTTACAACTCACGGACAACAGGTAAGTTCATACCCGTCGGTTGGCTCTTAAGGCCCTACATCACGGAGGTACTAGGTTTTCATTTTTGTCTGGTTGTTTTGGGTAGATAAGTTATCTGTATTTTTCCTTTACGTCCTGTTGCGTTATTTCTGTTGTCTGTTGTTTTAAGTTTAGCACTGTAAAAGTTCATGCATACACGCTTTTCCTGAAAGTCATGTAAATTGTACACGGTTTGAAGTTAAGAAAGATAAAACCTGTAATGTAATGTTAGGTTAAGTGTGGGACGGAGACTGGTGTTCTGTTCTGTATCCCTGTAAAGTGCCTGATAGTGCACTTCTGTTACGCCAGTTCCTCCAAGCCCCACTTATATCTTCTGTGCACTCGACGTAATGTAAAGTAATGTTCTGTAATGTCACTGTATTCCGAAATGTTCATGTACTGCATATGCATCACTACATTTTTATATGTTCTTACTGAGCCCTAAGCTCATAGTTGAACTCCCTGTTGTAGGTACGGATCCTATTGATGAAGACTTTGTGCCTCAGGCCAAAGCGTAGGTGCTGTTGGCGGAACGAGCTTACGAGGGTTGGTTGTGGCAGCAAGACATATTTTGATTCTGCGAGGGTATTTTAAAAGTGTATGTCCGGTTCTGTACTACTTTTTGAAAGTTTAAACCGATGTATAGACTCTGTGCAAATGTTTTTAAAACCCTCTGTATTTGACAGTTGTAAATAAATTTTGAAGTATTCTGGAACTGCTTGGAGTTCTTCTTTTAGGTTCTGCATGATTGTCTTGAGTTTTGATGCTTTTGTGTTAAAGGATGTAAGTTGTCCATTTTGCTTGTAAAACTGTCATCCACTTCTGTCGTCCACTCCGTCATCCACTTCTGTCATCCACTCATGTCATCCACTCCTGTCATACACTCCTGTCATCCACTCTATGTCATCCACTCCTGTCATATACTCCTGTCATCCACTCTATGTCATCCACTCCTGTCATCCACTCTATGTCATCCACTCCTGTCATCCACTCTATGTCATCCACTCTATGTCACCCACTCTATGTCATCCACTCTATGTCATCCACTCCTGTCATCCACTTCTGTCATCCACTCTATGTCATCCACTTCTGTCATTCACTCTATGTCATCAACTCCTGTCATCCACTTCTGTCATCCACTTCTGTCATCCACTCTATGTCATCCACTCCTGTCATCCACTTTATGTCATGTCTTCCACTCTATGTCTTCCATTTTATGCCTTCAACTTTATGTCTTGCCATTTTAAATATTCAAGAGTTTTAAAAAGTCAAAAAATTTTACGTCCAAAAAGTCAAAGTCCTAGTGAATGTTATGTCGAGTCCCGTGACGGCCCGGCATGGGTTTCGGGTCGTCACATATCATCACATGCAACATACATGAAAATATTTAACAAATTTTATCACTACCAGAGTTATTTTGCTAACGGCTCAAAGAACAATAATCTTTTTTCTCCATAAAATTATTTAAGGCGTTAGTTTTCACCGACCTTTGAGAATATATACATGTATATATCTCTTTTCAAAATTAAAAATTTATATTTTGTTTTGAAACAATTTATAAATATAAATGTTTCAATTTGAAGAGGGGCACTTACTCAATGAGTTAGGTACTAAGTTAAATTATTGTACTCTCATGCACTTTTCATGTAGAGATAACAAATGAGCAGGTTAGCTCGCCAGCCCGCTCAGCCGCCTAGGTATTATAGCAGGTTCGGCTCGGCTTGTAACACCTGACATTTTGGCATTGTAAATATTCCCTTGAAATATTAAACGAGATTAATGGGAATATTTATACAATATATGTTTTTATGAATTTGCCGATGTTTTCAATTGGATGTGAGTGATTCGTAAAACTGATTCGACGAACTAAATAGTAATTTAGTTAAAAACCAATAATTAGAAATGCAAGGAGGGGTAAATTGAGAAGGAATTATGGTAGGTAGGAGAGAGCCAATGGATGGTTGCCAAATGTCCATAACTTGCTAAGAAACCTACCTATTGTCTTCTCTTCTCTTCTCTTCTATGTAAACCTTCATTTTCATCCTCTTCTCTGTTCTCTCTTCCAGGCGACTACACGACCATTTCCAAAACCTTGTTTCTCTTGTTTTCTTCTGTTTCCTCCAAGCAAGGTAATCACCTACTAAAGTTAATGAGTTTGAACAAGTTAAAATGTGAGTTTTTTCGAAGTTTGGGGTTAAGGTATTTTGGAGAAAACTCATTTTTTCTGTATGAAAACACGTTGGTGTGTTTTCTAAAGGTTTGAATGGAGTTTGATGTATATTCTACTAAGTTATTAGTTAGCATTTGTAGCTCTGTTAATTTTTCTTAACGTGCGTGTCATACATTCGTGCATCACCGAGGTTTCACGAACAAAGCTTACTGCATTTCGGGCAATAGGTAAGTTCATACGTATTAGTTGGCCCTTAAAGCCCTACAGCACGGAGATACTAGGTTTTGATTCAGGTAGTTAGGTCGTAGGTTATGCTTTAAGTTAAACGTGTTCTTTGTGTTATATTTCCCGTTGTTTTTATTCTGTCACCTGTATATGTTGAGTTTAAGCATCATACCTGTTCATGCATACACGTTTTTTCTGAAAAACCCTGTAAATGTTTTCAGCACCGGATTTGAAGTTAAGAAAGATAAAACCTGTAATGTAATGTATGGTTAAGTGTGCATCCTGTCATGTACTCCTGTTATATCCAGTTGTGGCATGTACTCATGTTGCGCTAGCTCTTCTTCCCACTTATACCTTCCTGTCCAGTGAACGTAATGTAAAGTAATGTAATGTTCATGTATTTGAAAAAATGTTCATGCACAGTATATGCATCACTGTATTTCATGTTCTTACTGAGCTCTAGGCTCATAGTTGAACTCTCTGTTGTAGGTACAGATCCCCCAGATGAGGACTTTGTGCCTCAAGCTAATGAGTTGATGTAGTTGGCGGATCGAGCTCACGGGGATTGGTTGCTGCAGTCAGACAAATGTTATTCCTGTGAGAATGCATTTTTTTAAAGTTATGTCAAGTCTTTTATAGCTTTTGAAATTTTAAAACCGATGTACAGAATTTGAATTGATGTTTTTAAAACTCTGTTGGGATTCTGTTGAAAATTTTGATAATGTATAGGTTTTGATGTTTAAGTTCTTAAACCTCTGTATTTGACAGTTGTATATACATTTTGAAATATTCTGGAACTGCTTGGAGTTTTTCCTCTTTTAGGTTGTGCATGGATTATCTCTGGTTTTAGAGCTATCCATGCAGTTTGATTTCTTAAACTTCTGTCGTGTTTTCTGATGTCCAAAATTATGTTTTGAATCGGGTTTTAAAAGTCCAAAGTCTGCCTGTTATTTTTAAACGTCCACGCTGCCTTTGAAAATAGTCGTCCACACCTTCTGTAAAACAGTCGTCCAATCTGCCTCCAGTTTCTGTTGTCTATCTTGCCTTCGGTTTTTGCCTTTTCTGTCAATCGTCCACAGTCACTGCCTTTTTTTGTCAAATGTCTACGGTCACTGCCTTTTTGACAAACGTCCACGCTCACTGCCCTTTTATGTCAAACGTCCACGCTCACTGCCTTCTATTTTAAACATCCACAGTTTCTGATTGTCCATAGCACCCGATTGTCCACAGCTCCCGATTGTCCACGGCTTCTGTCATCTACTGTAGCCTTCCACAGTATGTCTTCCAGTTTATGTTTTTCCCATATTATTTCCTGTTTTATTTCTGTTTTTCATATCTCCCCGTCCTCTTGCTCTCGTTCAAAGTACTCGTCCACATTTTTAGGTTCCTGTTCTTTTCTATTGTATTCTGTACATTCGTTCTTTCCTGTTTTATTCTGCTTATTCACTCCAGTCGTCCATTTTTGTTTTATGATTTCCTGTCTTCACGTCTTCAGGTTTAAGAGTTTTAAAAAGGGCAAAAATTCTTACATCCAAAGTTTATTTTGTTTTCTGTTTCTGTTGGTTATTCTGTTGACTATTTCAATTGACCACTCTAGTTTTGAGTCTTCAGAATTTTATGTCTTCTGACTTCAGTCTTCCTGTTTTATATCTGTCTTCCTGTTTTCCTTCTGTTACTTATCCCTGTAGCCTGATTTTTAAATTACCATCCAGTCTTAAATTTCCAGAGAAGGTTTATACTCTGTGTAAAGTTTTTATAAATATTTAAAAGTTAAAAAAAAAATAGTTCACGTTTTAAAATGTCCGGAGTGAGGCTCTGTTGTGCAAAAATGACACTACGCAAGTGCACGTATCGCAATTCAAGTAGTACAAAGATATCGATCCCACGAGGACAAAATTTAATCAATCTTAAACTATTTATGGAACAATAATTTAATTTCAGAGAAATTATATATTCAATTATGAAAATAATGGAAACTAAACCAAATTATATGACTAGATAATTAGAAACGGCTTCGATTTGATTTCCTTCACCAATTGATTTCTTACTACTAATATTGTAAGGAATGTTATAGTTTTATGTTAAATGACTAGAATTTCCTAGTGAATCAAGGCTTGGTCTATGCTCTTGATTAATTCTTTCTTATATTATTTTTTAGACTTATGAAAAATCAATACAATCTAGAATTCCACTTAAGCATTATTCTATATATCACATGAATTTAAGCAACCATTATGATAATACTTATAATTGATACTTGTCACATGCATCAATCATCCATGCAATTCAATACACGTCTCAATAACTATTTCATGGCGTCTAAAATAGCATCCTAGTATTTATTCATGTGGCGTGCATAAAATAAATTAATCACTAAAAACATATTGAATTGTTTAACATAAATCAATAACATTCCACAAGAAATCAAAGGTTTAGTACTCTCTCATCTAGCCAAAAGGAAATTAGTTCATGAAAAAGAAATTAATTAAACAATCCATAAAATTCATAGAGAAAATATAAGAAAATGAGAAGAATAAGAAGAATTGGTAGAATTCTCCCTTGAAGACCGTTTCTCCCTTCCTTGCTGCCTTTCCTTCTCCTGGTTCCTCAATGCACTCTTTTTTTTCTTCAATTCTTTGTTTTTACGTACCAGCCCACCTTCTCTCTCCTCCTTGATTCTCTTTGATTTTGTTTTTAATTTCCTTGATTTTTGCCTCATATTTCTCTCTCTCTTCCTTGAGCCTTTGAATTTGAATTTTCCCGCTATTCACGTGTTTTCCATCTTTTAAATCTTCCACATCATCAGTAATCTGCAAATAAAAATAATTAGTGATAATTATCTGAAAAATAACACAAATTTTTAATAATTGACAAAGATACTGATGCTGTGGCTTTGCTGCAGCATTCACTGTTAATATATATGCATTACTTTGATTTATCACTCAAATTTAAGCAATTTATAATTAAAAGCACTTGTAGAATAAGTATTTTTCAAGACTTAACAGGCTCCTCGACCCCGATCGGGTTGGGGGTCATCACAGTTATGGTATCAGAGCGAAATCGGGTTTTAAAAGCAATTCTGTAAACTGTCTGACTGCACAATCCGCCACGTGAGATCACTCCACCAACTGTAAGTGTTTAAGTTTCTGTATCTGTTTTAGTTTATTAAGTTAAGTTTCTTATTATGTACAGAATTTGCGTAAAATGGTGAGAGGACACCACGGTGAGCAAAACGATAGGGGCGATGCCCTTGACCGTTTAACCGAGCTTGTCGGCATTTAGTCTCGAATGATGGAGTGCATGATGGTTGATAATGGCAACAACAACCATGCAAATGCTCCACGTGACACTAGTGGAGAAAGATTTCGGCGACTTCAACCACCTATGTTCGACGGATTATCAACAGATCCTACTCATGCCGAAGAATGGATCCGGTAGATCGAACGTATGTTCAACTATGCAGAAGTGGAGGAAAACAAGAAGGTGATATGTGCCTCGTTTCATCTCACCAAGAATGCTGGGTTTTGGTGGGACACCATACAATCAACTACGGTGGCATTGAGCTGGGAAGGGTTCAAGAAGCTATTCTATGAGATGTATTTCGACCGCAATGTGAGGAAAGAAAAGATGATTGAGTTCTCTCGACTGCGTCAATTTGGATCAGTGGCCGAATATGTTCAGAAGTTCGAGTCACTATCTCGTTATGCACCTCATCTAGTGGCCACCGACGAGAACAAGGTACACCAATTTATTCAGGGTTTGAAGCTGGATCTCTTACGGGGGATTACAACTGGGAGATTTGACGAGGCCCCGTATACGAAGGTAGTGGCCAAGGCTTATCAGTTGGAAGCCTTGGAGGTGAAGTCTCAAAGGTATAGAGATACATCAAAGAGAATCCTACATGATGCCCCTCAACAGCCACAACAAAGGGGTCAGTTTGGGCAAACACGGCAGCAACAAAACAGAGGCGTTAAGAGCCCCAATAAGATTGCTGTTTATCAAGACAGAGGGAAAAGACCAATGGGAGCTCCTCAGCTTCCTGTATGCCCACGTTGCCAGAGGAATCATACAGGGGAATGCAGGCTCTTCACTAGCCGATTCTTCCGATGCGATAAGGAGGGCCATCAAGTCCGGGATTATCCGATGCCTGACACGAGGCCGAATCGTGCCGTGCCGAGGGTTTTTGCAATGATAGAGGAAGATGATGACGCCCAACACACAGCGATCACAGGTACAATATTGATTTGTAATGCATCTGTTTATACTTTGTTGGACACGGGAGCCACACATTAGTTTGTGGCAATGGACTTTGTGGGTAGGGAGAACTTATGTATTGTGTCGTCATATCAACCCTACAGTGTCATGCTACCATTCGGAGAGTTTATGCACTCCAAGCAGGCAGTGCAGGGTGATATAGTGTTAGTTGGAGACCAGAAATGGTATGCCAATCTTATCATCATCGGTATGAAAGGATACGAGGTAATTCTGGGGATGGACTGGCTGTTTAGACATCACGCCACCATCAACTGCAGGTCTGGGCTCGTGTCTTTTAAACGCCCAAATGAGGTGGAGTTCTCCTATCAGGCAATACCAAAGAAACACAGTATGCTTGTTATATCCTTCTTGAAAGCTCAACAGCTGATGAGGTCAGGATGCGTCGGATTTCTTGCCCACATAGTTGATGTTCAAAGGCAAGGTGAGGTGGAACGCTTCAGCCTCTTCCGATCCCTGAATGGAAGTGGGAGAATATCACTATGGACTTCGTTGTTGGCTAGCATATGGGTCATAGTAGACAAATTGACGAAGTCCGCCCATTTTCTACCTGTGAAGACGACGTTTTCCATGGATCAGTATGCAGAGCTATACATTAGCGAGATCATCAAGCTGCATGGGGTGCCAGTATCAATTGTATCTGACCGGGACCCTAGATTCACGTCGAGGTTCTGGAAAAGCTTGCAACACTCCTTGGGTACCAAGTTAAACTTCAGCACAGCCTTTCATCCACAGACTGACGGACAATCCGAGAGAACAATTCAGATACTGGAGGATACGTTAAGGTCGTGCGTGCTGGAATTTCATGCTCCTTAAAGTAGATATCTACCGCTTGTGGAGTTTGCTTACAACAATAGCTACCAGGCTACGATTGGTATGGCTCCATATGAAGCTCTTTATGGCTGAAAATGCAGATCTCCATTATATTGGGATGAAGTTGGAGAATCCAGACTTGTCGGCCCCGAGTTATTACAACAGATGTCAGGGGTGATTGCTACTATCAAATAGCGAATCAATACTGCTCAGAGTCGACAAAAAAGTTACGCGGACCGGAGACGGAGAGACTTGGAGTTCGCTGAAGGCGATGAAGTATTCTTGAAAGTGTCGCCTTTCAAGGGCATAATGAGATTCGGTAAGAAAGAAAAGCTCAGCCCACGGTTCATTGGACCTTTTCCCATCTAAAAGCGTGTGGGAAGCATGGCGTACAGACTACAGTTGCCAGCATCAATGGATGGAGTTCACAACGTTTTTCATGTTTCGATGCTAAGAAAATGTGTACGAGATCCAACTCAGATTGTGGAACAGGTGAAAATCCTATAAATGTTTTCAGCACCGGATTTGAAGTTAAGAAAGATAAAACCTGTAATGTAATGTATGGTTAAGTGTAGACGAGGACTGGCATCCTGTCATGTACTCCTGTTATGTCCTGTTGTGACATGTACTCCTGTTATGCTAGCTCTTCTTCCCACTTATACCTTCCTGTCCAGTGAACGTAATGAAAAGTAATGAATGTTCATGTATTTGGAAAAATGTTCATGCACAGCATATGCATCACTGTATTTCATGTTCTTACTGAGCTCTAAGCTCATAGTTGAACTCCCTATTGTAGGTACGGATCCCCCAGATGAGGACTTTGTGGCTCAAGCTGATGAGTTGATGTAGTTGGCGGATTAAGCTCACGGGGATTGGTTGCTGCAGTCAGACAAATGTTATTCCTGTGAGAATATTTTTTTTTTAAGTTATGTCAAGTCCTGTATAGCTTTTGAAATTTTAAAACCGATGTACAGAATTTGAGTTGATGTTTTCAAAACTCTGTTGGGATTCTGTTGAAAATTTTGATAATGTATAGGTTTTGATGTTTAAGTTCTTAAACCTCTGTATTTGACAGTTGTATATACATTTTGAAATATTCTGGAACTGCTTGGAGTTTTTCCTCTTTTAGGTTGTGCATGGATTATCTCTGGTTTTAGAGCTATCCATGCAGTTTGATTTCTTAAACTTCTGTCGTATTTTCTGATGTCCAAAATTATGTTTTGAATTGGGTTTTAAAAGTCCAAAGTCTGTCTGTTATTTTTAAACGTCCACGCTGCCTTTGAAAATAGTCGTCCACACCTTCTGTAAAACAGTCGTTCATTCTGCCTCCAGTTTCTGTTGTCTATCTTGTCTTCGGTTTCTGCCTTTTATGTCAAACTTCCACAGTCACTGGCCTTTTTTGTCAAACGTCCACAGCACTGCCTTTTTGACAAATGTTCACGCTCACTGCCCTTTTATGTCAAACGTCCACGCTCACTGCCTTTTTGACAAACATCCACAGTTTCTGATTGTCCATAGCACCCGATTGTCCACGGCTTCTGTCATCTACTGTAGCCTTCCACATTATGTCTTCCAGTTTATGTTTTTCCCATATTATTTCCTATTTTATTTCTGTTTTTCATATCTCCCCGTCTTCCTGCTCTCGTTTAGAGTACTCGTCCACATTTTTAGGTTCCTGTTCTTTTCTGTTGTATTCTGTACATTCGTTCTTTCCTGTTTTATTCTGCTTATTCACTCCAGTCGTCCATTTCTGTTTTATGATTTTCTGTCTTCACGTCTTCAGGTTTAAGAGTTTTAAAAAGGGCAAAAGTTCTTACATCCAAAGTTTATTTTGCTTTCTGTTTCTGTTGGTTATCCTGTTGACTATTTCAATTGACCACTCCAGTTTTGAGTCTTCAGAATTTTATGTCTTCTGACTTCAATCTTCTTGTTTTACATCTGTCTTCCTGTTTTCCTTCTGTTACTTATCTCTGTAGCCTGATTTTTAAATTGTCTTCTAGTCTTAAATTTCCAGAAAAGGTTTATACTCTGTGTAAAGTTTTTATAAATGTTTAAAAGTTAAAAAAAAAAAATAGTCCACGTTTTAAAATGTCCGGGGTGAGGCTCCTCGACTCCGATCGGGTTGGGGGTCGTCACACGGCTCGTTTAACTTTGGCTCATGAGCCGACTCGAGTTGGATTTTTTTTAGTTTAGCTCGTTAGGCTCGGCTCGTCTAACTCGCTAGGCTTGATGAGCCAAATTTTTTAAGGTTTGGCTCAGCTCAGCTGACTCATTTCTCACCTTAATTGAACATGATTGACAATTAAATATTTTCCAACCTAGTTAGTATGAATATAATTTGTAATTATATAACTGTCAAATATTTGTAATGATTTTGTGTGATACTTTTTATTAGATCATCTAAAATAATTTTTTTTTAAATACATGTCATTTTATTTATTAATAAAAAAATTTGTTAACTAAACGACTACTTATTATATTTTAACATTATAATGATAAATAATTATTATAATTTTAATAATTAATTTTTTTAGAAATATACATTATATTTATATAAACTGAAAACATTTATGTGTGTTTGGTTAGTTAGGTTTTGCTCGTTAGACTCGTTTGGCCTGCTCGACTCGACCCGTTTAATATTATTTCGCGAGTCAGCTCGCGTTGAATTTTTTTTTGTTCAGTTCGTTAGATTTGACTCGTTTAGCTCGATAGGCTCAGTGAGCCACACTTTTTCAAGCTCGACTCGGCGCGGCTCGACTAACTCGTTTGTCATTTCTATTTTCACGTTACATATTTAAAATTAAAAAAATAAAAATAAAAATTATTTAAATGAATAATTCAGAGTGTGATATCATATGGAAGAAGTAGTAGGTTTAGTAGCCAACTTGTCTAATTTAAAAATTAGTTTGAAAATTTCTAACGTTTCTTGTTAAATATATTATTAGATAATATCATATATTTTTAAGTTTAAAAAATCAATGATTAGACATTTAAATGTCTAAAAATTTTAATTAAATAAATTAGATGCTAAGAATCTTATTTTTGAAAATAAAAATTAGAATTTCATTCAAACAAGTTATTGAATTGTTTGTTGGAACGTTGATCTCAAATAATAAGCTTATCTCAGCACATTATGTAGATTATACAGCTTATACTACTAAATTACCTGTCTCACTAATATATGCATCTGCGTCAACGCTCATATTTAATGTGACATTTGACTAATCACACAAAAATAATATTTCTTTCACTTAAGTAACATTATATGTATATATACTTTAATATTAACCTATACAACTTGTTATTTATTATTATAATAAAGATAATTGTCGATTTTAACCTTATACTATGCACTTCATTTCAGTTAGTCCCATGTACTAAAAAAAATCAACAAACCAAACTCTGTACTTTGATTCTGTTATTAGTTTTGACTTTCCATCAACAATTTCGTTAAACTCTCATTTAAAAAATTATCAAACGATATTGGATTCACTTAAAATTTTGACAACATGTTCACTACTTAATGAGAAGATAAACTAGAAATGTTCGTGGTTTTTTAACACATATATGATTTATTTTAATTTTATTTTAGTAATTTATAAAAATATTATAATAAATCATACAAGTTTTAGAAAATCACGAAAAAATTTGGGAAAAGTGCAATTTGGCCCCTACAACTAGGTAAAATGGGCAATTTACACCGTAAACTTGAATAATAGGCAATTTAGCCCCTACAACTAGGGTAAAGTGCAATTTGGCCCCTACCGTTACACTTTCTGTTAAAAAATCACGTTTTTTCACATGTTCTTTTTTTCTTCCAAAAATATCCTTGCCAACACTCCTTCTCCAGCTCTCTTCAACCCCTTCGCCCACGACTCAAACTACCACAAACGCAGCGAACCCACCAATCTAATCAGCCATTCCTAGAGCTTCCTCCTCAGACACAGTGTCTTCTCCCTCGCCAAGCGAAATGCTGTAGCTCGCCAGAGCTTGGAAGTCCAATACAGAATTTATATTTAAAAGTCACCGGCCGATGCCCAGTTTCTGCAACGTGAAGAATGGAGAGAGAGAGAGAGCTTGGTTTTACATTCTTCGAAGAATCTAGTAGCCTGGATTGTGAAATATAATATTCTCTTACTGATGTTAATTCATGCATGAAGAAAAGAGAAAAAGGCAAGGAAAGAATCTGATATCATTAATAGGGAAAAAAAATGTGAGTGGGAAACCTAGCATCGATTTACAGTTTTTTTATCTTTCCTTCAAGAGTAAAATATTCACCATCTTCCTTCTTTCTGAAACTCTACGGAATGAAGATTTACAATCTTGAAGGTGTCGACCAGTGTATAAGTGTCGACCGATTCAGGTGTCAGATTTGCATCCTCCTCCATAGAAAATGACTGATCGGAGATAAAAAGTGAATCGAAAGGCTCCTTACAATCTTGAAGGCGTCGCAGTCGTGCTTTGAGAAACTTCGTTTGAAGAAGACCCAGCTGTAGTTAAAGACTTGGTATGCTTTGGTGAGTTTTTCTTCCACTTTTCCAGCAATTTGGCTATGTTTTTAGTATTCGATGCGTAAGTAGAGGTTTGAATTGTATATCTGAAGATTTACAATCATTATGCACATGCTTTGGTTTGAACTTAGGCGGAGACCGATCATAGCCCTATAAAAGCCGCGATTTTTCAGAGGTAATTTCGCATTCTCCTCTCTGGCTGGCTTTTGTAATTCTCTGAGGTCGTCTTCTCGTGAGCGCTCCCCTTTGCCGTTTCATTTGTAGCTAGGAGGATACTTGAAATGTTATGGAACTATCTTCATCTGCCGTCAACGACTAATCTCTTTGTTAGCACGTCTTTCTTAAATTTGATTTAAGAAGTACAAGTTTGTATTAGTTTCTTCCCCTTTGGCATCAGATTTCGTCTTGATGTTGAGAAATTAAACATGTTTTCGAAATTTTCATAACATCATGTTGAGTTTTTCAACCAATTTTCTAGAATTTAAATACCAAAATTCCACGAACAAAATCCTAAAATCTGGACACCCACAAATCTGATATTTTTGCACCCCAAAAATATCACAAAAAATTTGTCCCTGTTTGATCGAAACTGAGTTCAGACGAGAGAGGCGAACTGGACGATGGTTCTGCGTTGAGCGTTCTGAATGTCGTTCATCTTCTTAACAGAGAGGGGTTTTCGCGATGGTTCTGAACAGAGAACGGCAGCGAAGGGTTGGTCAATCTGCTTTTTGCTATCGGCGGCGAGTGATTGGCTTCACTTTTCTCCTCGACGAAGGCGTTTCTTCTTTGCACGGAGAGAGTCTAGGGCTCTGTTCTTCTTCACTATGAAAATGAACAAAAACAGAGAGCTCGCTGTCTGTTAGAAGAATCATCCAGAAATGGCGGATTGAACAGAGTTGGAGAAAGAGCGTTGGTAGGGGCATTTTTGGAAGAAAAAATGAGCACGTGCAAAAAGCGTGATTTTTTAACAGAAAATGTGACGGTAAAGGCCAAATTGCACTTTACCCTAGTTGTAGGGGCCAAATTGCCCATTATTCAAGTTTATGGTGTGAATTGCTCATTTCACCTAGTTGTAGGAGCCAAATTGCACTTTATCCAAAAAGTTTCTATTATCTACCCATGATAGAATGAACATGTGAAAGTTTTTTTAAATAAATATAATATCGTTTGATATTTTTTAAAAAATTAATTTATAAAACAAAGAAGAAACTGAGATTAATTTTAAAAAAATACCAAAAGATATTGAATTTTTTTGAAAAGTTTTCCACATATTCACCACATCATATATAGATAATAGAAAAGTTTTTGTTATTTTCTAAAACTTGTATGATTTATTATAATATTTTTATAAGTTACTAAAATAAAATTACAATAAATCGTACATATGTTAAAAAATCACGAAAATTTTCATATTATCTTCTCATTAAGTAGTGAACATGTGGTAAAAATATCAAATGAATCCAATATCGTTTGATAATTTTTTAAATGGGTGTTTAACGAAATTGTTGATGAAATGTCAAAACTGATAACATAATCAAAGGAAATTTAGTTTGTTGGTTTTTTCAGTACAAAGACTAACTGAAATAAAGTGCATAGTAGAAGATTAAAATCAATTATTACCTTTATAATAATGTTAAAGTAATATATTATTTTCAATTATAAGATCATACTATACGTATACATAGTATGATCCATGTTATATAATAAATCAACAATTCAACTATGAATCTGGTTAAGTAAGATAGTTATGATAAATCTTAAATAATTTATTTGAATAGACAATTTAAAAAAAAAAAAGTAAAAAACATGAAATTTGCCATTATAGGTTGAAAACGATCCCGACAATACAATGAAGATAAAATTCAATCTCTTTCTTTCAGACTCTCCGTCGATTGGGCGCCGGAGATCTGACGCCGGCACATCGGGCAAGAGTTACCCAGAGAGAGCCACCTGACGATGCAAGCTGAGTGATACACGTGTCCACACGGGGTTTGTTTACCTCCCTCGTCGTTCTGAAAATGATCCAGGCAAACCGGACAAGCTTGGGTCGAGCTAACAGTCGGAAACTCTGGTGTTATATTTTCCGCCGGTTCTGTGCTCTGAAGAGCGCTGCAATCCTCCGGCAGTGAAAGCACCATGTCGAGGTCGAACATTAGACCAACTGGGTAGCTAGACATGAGAGAGACAGAGAGATAGATAGAGAGAGAGAGAGAGAGAGAGAGAGAGAGAGAGAGAGAGAGATGGCTGGGAAAAATGGGAGAGATGGAAGGAGGTTTATAAAGAGGGAAAAAGCTTGATGTGTCCACCTCCATTGACGTGCAATTAGAGATTCTGTTTTATCTAAATAATTATATTAACATAGCATGTGATGCATAAAAACCTGTTGGATAACGGCAACTGGACACCATTGAAGTCAAACTAATAATTCTTTGACCTTGCCAAATTGAATCCTATTGTCGGCCAGGCAGCAACTTTCTTTCACTTTCCCAACACCTTCTCAGTTCTTATACCGACTTTCTACTGATCTTCTTTCTTGCTTCCCTGTTAATGCAATGACCTACTTTGCTGACAACTTTAAGCTAAAGTATCAGTTTTTTAGATAATTTAAGGAAGACAAAACTACTAATTTTAAGAGTTGCAGGGAGATAATCTACAATCTACTTCTCGAGATCATCAAATGATCCGTGGATCTTGGGTCGGACTGGTCGTGGTCCGGTACAATCCGACGTAGGACCAAGCATGAATTTGTAATTTTACAGACTAGTCCATATTCATGCTTTATCTAGGAGGTTGGCTCGAGGGTTGGCTGTTTTAAGGAGTCATCGTCGATTTTGTTTAAAAGTTCGAACACTAGAATACTTAAAGAAAAATAATAAGCTTGCAAGTCGGCCTGATGGTCAAAGGTCAATGAATTAGTCGGGCTCAAAGGATTATGGACAAATGATCCCTTAAACAACTATATCGAGCAATGTTGCCGTTCGACTTTTGGTCGTGAGCTAAACGGCCTCACTCATCATAAAATTTGTAAAAAAATCTCACGTTTTTCACCTGTAATAGTCATTTTAACTTATCATAATTACCTTAATTCACTTGATTTCAAAAACTAGAAAACAATCCAATTAGATCTACATTCGAAATCAAGTATAAATTAAGCAAAAGCATGAGCATGAAATCGAGAAAACCAAGACAACTAACTCGAGTTAAAATTGTCATAAAGAACGACAACTAGACAAGAATGCTTACTAAACAAGAGGAATCCAATCCTAAGATTGTTGAAGCTGAATTTGATTCAATCACAACACCATATAAAACAGCAATTTGACAATCTCTACACTAAACAATAATCTGAAGAGGGTACCTAGTTTTCGTATTTCTAAAGATACAAGAAATGAGTCGTTACAAAATCGACACATGCAAAATCGGTCATCCGACCAAGCTCAAAATCTCAACGTTCGACAAGTAACTTCGCGATAAATTTTAAGTATTTTCTCGAACAATTCCTAAGCTGGTGTATATGGAAAGTCACAGTATAATTCGATAGTTAACTTCAAGACGAATAGTCGGGGCCAAGTGTCATTCGGTCCGAACACTGGCATGCATATAAATGAATATTAGGTTTGTACCGAAGTAGTTCTTCCACCGGCAAGAAAATTGAAAATCTGCCTCAAATTTCCCCGAGAAGGCCGAGCATTCACTGCATATTTACAAACGAAGACAAGCCTTCTCTTCATTTCCCATTTGGTAATGCCGTTCTCCTTGAAGCATTTCCCACAATCAAACACTCCTAATACAGCAATAGTCACAAAAAAGTTCATCAAAAGGGTGTTAACAAGCATGATTTGGCAAAGAAAATGCAATATTATTTGTATGGTTTTGATCGGTAAACGTAACTTATACGAGATTAACTATTTCGATAAATATATTAATCAGTGATTAACTTATTCATCAGTATTCGATTCTTATTTTTAACCCTCCGTGAAGATCTTACTTCGATTCGTTTTCTCTCGTTTTCACAAACAAAGAAGACATCTACCAAACATCCACTGAAGAGCAGAAAAAAACGAGACTTACCTTCTTCATCGAATAACGTTATCAAAATCGCAAGGCAAACACATATACTTATATCTTCCCCTGCACAAAGAAAGAAATCTCAATTCTAAAACTCGACTTCTAATTATATATTTAAAATCTAATGTGATATTTTTAAGCATAGAAGATAAACTTTACCATTGCCACAGCATATTATAAGTGTCTTCCCTTGGATAAGTTGTGCCTTCGCAAAGTCTAGAGCAGAAGGGAGATTTTTATGCAAGGAAAAGCGATCCACTTTCGACGTCTGGTTAAGAAAATCGGCAAAAATCACAAACTAATTTCTTTAAAATTCGAGTTATATCATCGCAAAATTTGCACTTACCACCATTGGAACGTGAAGATAGGCTTCATCGCACGTAAGAGAAACTGAAACGACATCACAGTTGATTATGCCATTGACGTTAGACACAGTTGAAACTGCACAAAACGATGAAACTTGATGGTGAAAATCTTGAAAACAAAATTGGTGACAAATTAAAAAGCCAAATTCAAATTTATTCTTTTTCAAAACTTACCATTTTGAGATGAGCACACTCCAAGATTAGTAGAACCAAGCCAAGATATATCGTCTCGAGATGACCAATTCGTATTAACTTCATCATCGATAAGATCACGAGAGAATAACGATTGTTCTGCATGTTGAGATCTATCGAACTCCCCTCTTAATTTTTGAGATTTAACGGCAACCTGAAGAGAATCGATGCCTCTTCGAGCGCGATAAACTCGATCCTTCTCAACTATATCAGCCACCTTTTGATTGCATAAATCCGGCCCGGAGTTCATAATATCATAAACATGAGGCCAAAAGAGGGTCGGAGATAAGCCTTTAGACCAGCTTTCTTCGTCATCTCCTGCTCCGGCAATGTAGTTCCAGCTAAACTCGGTGGTCGTTCTTCGTTCAACAGCTCCGGTCGATAAAGAAGCCGAAACGAGGATTATAGGCGTGAAATCCCAGGAATCGAGATCCGGCACTTCGTTTAGCCAGATGACGGACTTTTGAGAGATCCATAACGGGCGTAATGGCTTTTTTAAGGATAATGCGAGTGAGGCAATATCGGCTCCGCTCGAATCCAACTGTTTTGTCCATTCGTCGAGGTGTTCTTCAATGGCAGCCTTCTCTGTATCGGAAACCCAGAGGGGAAGGTGCAAAGAACAATCCCATTTTTGATTGGATGTTGAAGAATCCTAATCAAAACAGGGCAAACCATACAGAATGATGAGAGAGAGAGAGAAAGAGATGATAGAGATTGTCGAACTGATCTTGAATAAGATAGACTTTTAAACTTACCCCATTCTCCTCAAGTCTACGGTTGTTTATAGATCGATTCAAAACACAAGTCCAAATGGGAATTGTTTTTGACATACTATCAGGAAATCGCTTCCCTCTTCGAGTGGAATCAACTATCATACATCCTCCTTTCTCTCCTACCCAATCATAATAAGCAAACCCATCCAAACTAGTTCAGTTTATTACAAAAAAAAACAACCATCGATTTCAGTTTTAGAAGTAAATCTCAATTACTCAGATCGAAAGAGAATTAATTTAACCAATTCAAAGAAAAAAAAAACATCTTTTTTTTCCAATAAGACATTAAATTGTCTGTTTCTATTGAAGAACAATGATAACTTCACACCCAAAAAAAAAAAAAGCTCAAGGGTAATCTCCAACCCATTCAAACTAGTTCAGTTCATTACGAAAACAACCATTGATCTCAGTATCCCAATTACTCAGATCCAATTCAAAGAAAAAAGTATATAAAAAAACATATTTTTTCCCTAAAGAAACATTGTTGTCTTGAAAACCGTCAAAAATAATCTAATTTACCATAAAAAATAGTAACTTTAAATTTATTCTATGTTATCTAAAAACTAAAATGAAATTTCAAGCTGTATTTCTCAAGTCAAGTTCACCGTTATGGTGTAACTTCAGAGGGAAAATTACGGTTAATCCCAGTTTTATGATTTTATGCTACATGCTCCTCGAAGTAGTGATGATTTCAAGGAATACACTTTTTTCTCTCCTTTTCTTTCTTTACCGTCAATTTTCTTAGGAACCAAACAAAAAAAAGATAAGGACGTACCAGCCAGCTGAGCGACGTGAAGATTGAGCCTAGAGGTACTAAAAGACCAGTTATTGTTATGGCCGTCGGTAGATTTGAAGTAGCAGTTGGAATGAAATTTGTGGGAGTACCAGAGGCCACACCGTAGATTCGCGAGAACAGGAAGCTCCGGCCAGAGCTGGGAGATCTCTCCGACGAAGATGGAGTCCTCGTAGATGGATCTGAGAGAATTGTAAAGAGAATTCTCTCTGCGTTTGATTTTCCTCACTGCCTTGTATATGCTTATTTTCGTATCGTCCTCCATCGATAGAACTCCCCCCTCTTCTCGATCCAACCAAAAAATAACGCAGAAGTGAAAATATGGATATTTATTTGGGTAAAATCCATTTTTTGGACTCAACTATCGGATATCAGATGAGTGCAAAAAATAGATTAAACTTTGATTTTGTGCGAAAAATGGCTCAAAGTTTACGAAATGTTCAAGAACTGACTTTGCGGCAAACTGTGTACCCGCCGCGGGAGTGATCTGAATAGAACAGGTTACTGCGTGCGGAGAACGGCAACCCGTTTCCCCGAGGTGGTCTTCACCTCACAAGTGCTTCACCTCACAAGTGACCATGACGGAGAACGGTTTGCCGTTCTCCTGATGCGGCAAACCGTACTCCGTCAAACCCGTGATCAATTATTGGCTGGATTACGGGCTGAACAGATGAGAACGGCAACCCGTTCTATAAGAACGGGTTCCCGTTCTCTAGGCCTATTTAAAGGCTCTCTCCCCTCCTTTTCTCATACCATCTCCCACTCTTCTCTTTTCTTCTCAATCTCTCTAACGCTTCTCAAATATTATCTTGCTTTCGAGAATTTTCAGGTACTAGCAAACCGTTCTTCGTTAAGGCGACTCCCCGCGGGGGGTCGACAGGTTGCCTTTTTCCCCTTTGATTTTACCTTTTTTTCATTCAATAAGTTGTTTTCCTAATAAATTAACCCCGCCCAAGTCGATGACAATAAAATACAATATTAAACTACCATAAAAAAGAAAAAAAAAAACTCAGTATATACCCTATCATCAAGAGCGGCCGGCATTGCGTTTCACGTACTGATATAACCCATGGCGCACCGCGACCATTGTAAGTTTCTCGGTATTGATAAATATCTGGTTATGACTGCTAATATCAGCACCGAGAAACTTGCAAGGGTCGCGGTGCGCCATGGGTTATATCAGTACGTGAAGCGCAATGTCGCCGCTCTTGATGATAGGGTATATACTGAGTTTTTTTTTTTAAATAACAGATAAATAGAACAGGTTGCTGCGTGCGGAGAACGGCAACCCGTTCTCCCCGAGGGGGCATTTCAGAGGGTGAAGACCCCCCGCGAACGTGAGGTGCACGTGGACGCGGGGAGTCTTCACCCTCTAAAATACCCCCTCGGGGAGAACGGGTTGCCGGAGAACGGGTTGCCGCTCTCCACACGCAGCAACCTATTCTCCCCGAGGGGGCATTTTAGAGGGTGAAGGCCCCCTGCGTCCACGTTAGGGGTGATCGTGGTTCGGTTCGGTCCGGTTTTTAAAAATTTTAGGACTGGACCACTAAATTCAGTTTTTAATTTTTTGCACCAATAAGCCAAAAATATTTCCCATAACCGGACCAGAATTCTGGTCTCGGTTCTGGTCCGGTTCTGGTTTTTTTTTTTTTTTTCAGCTGCACTATAACTAATCAAATTGGTTTGTGTAAAACCAAATGCCAGATAGACTCTGGTGGCATCACACGTGCTACATGGACTAGGAAACATGCTTATACCCTGTTATATTAACATTTTATAATATCCACCAGTCAAAAAAAAAAGCTGAATAAACAACTAATCTCACGTCCACATCATACAATCTAATGAGTTCAATGTTTTGTAACTATACTTATCAACTGAATGTTTCAAACATGTAAAGTTTTAAAGTAATCTTGCATTCAATCAAGGGAAAAAGTCTCAAAAACATTCATTCATTCATGTGTCTAATCAAACAAAAGTGTCGTACAAGTTAACAAAAGAGACAAATAAAGAGGGTATAACATAAAAACTCAGAGGAAAAACCTAATCTTACTAAGAAAACGAGGGCAACAGTTTCCTCTTTCCCATTATCCGCTTCCTTCTCCACACTAATAGGAGTAATCGCTACATTTTGATTTTCATTTGTACTTTCTGTTTCCATCCTATAAAATACAATAACTTATCAAACGAAGTAGCCAAATTGAACAATCTAATAAACATCTTTACAAATTACACAGCAAACAAACACAGCAACTATAACACAACAGAACATGCTGAAAAACAAATTCTAACAAAGAACAAACATATAATGAACATTAAACACAAAGTGCTCTCGGTCAACAATTTCGAAGAGTCTCCCAAAAACAAAAAATGCAATCTAAAAGTGCTCTCGGTCAACAGTTTCGAAGAGTCTCCCAAAACAGAAAATGCAATCTATAAGTGGCACTATCATGCTGTAAATTAAGCAAGGAACAACATGGTGTTAACGGAAACAAAAACAATCGAACATTGCATGAAAATGCATGGAACAGAATAGTAAAAAGCAAAATAGATGGCATTCTGATTATGCATGCTGGCGGAGGAAACAAGAGTGATCATGCAACATTTAAAACACGAAAACAATGGACGAAAGACAACAGAGAGAGAGGGCATGCATGCTGACAGAACAGACGAAGCAAAAGAGAAAACAGGGAAACAGGAGACTGAAAAACAGAACCCGAAATTTGCAAACAAGAGCACTTTGCTTTGATACCACTTGATAGACAACCCCGCTAAACTTTACTGTCTCAGACAACGAGTCTCGTTGCTCTGTTTTCCCCCATTAAAAGACAGAGGGAGAAGCTTATAAAAAGCCATATCCCCTCTTCTCTTCCCTCTGCTTTCTCTCTTCTTTCTTCTGCCCAAAATCCCTTCTCTTTCTGCTTCTATTTCTTCTTGTCTCATTCTGTTTTTCTCAATTTCTAACAAAGCACATTTCTAGGTCGGCACTCTCTCGGTGAAGCCGAGAAAGTGCCCCAAATGCCATAAAAGAATCACGAGAAATCGAGATACAGTGGGCATCGAGAGAGTAAAACCACAATAGGTATGAAAAGTGAGAGCAGAAAAAACCTATTGTGCGAACAGCGAGCCGGTGAGAGCGACTGGAAGAGACGGCGAGATACAGCTACGCACGGCGAGGGCGACTGGCGGCTGGCGCGAGAGACAAGGCGAGGCGAGGCGACTGCGAGAGACACGGCGAGGCGAAAAATTCTGTCGAAGAAGAGAAGTCTGTCGAGAGCGAATCAACGACGCGAAGAAAGTAGAAACTGAGTTCGATTTTTAGGGCATGGGTGGGCACTGGGCAGCGGCTTGCTTAACAGTCCGGGCCGGTTCTACAAAAATTGGGTCACCAAACCCGCGAACCGCACCAATAACTGCGGTTCTTGAAAAAAAAAAGAACCGATGTCTATTATTTTGTAAGGCAAAACCGCCCAGAACCGGACCAAACCGTCGGTCCTTGTCCAGTTCTTCGATTCTTGGTTTTTTTGCTCACCCCTAGTCCACGTGCGCCTCAAGTTCGCAGGGGGTCTTCACCCTCTGAAATGCCCTCTCAGGGAGAACGGGTTACCATTCTTCTGATGCGGCAAACCATCCTCCGTCAAACCCGTGATCAATTATTTGCTGGATCATGGGCTGAACTGCTGAGAACAGCAACCCGTTCTATTAGAACGGTTTGCCGTAGGCTAGGCCTATTTAAAGGCCCTCTCCCCTCATTTTCTCATACCACCTCCCACTCTTCTCTTTTATTCTCGATCTCTCTAACGCTTCTCAAATGAGTTTTTATTTGGAAAAAAAATATAGTTGTATGCAGGAAATTAAAGATGAAATAAGTGAATATTCGTTGCAAAATGGTTATGGCATCAAATTCCATCAATGCGACAAACGACGACTGACGGCTAAATGCGTAGAAGGTTGTGCATGGCGACTGCATGCGTCGCGGATGGAAGACGAGCAAATCTATGAAATAAATAATTTTATCGATTCTCACAGTTGTGCGAGGGTAGTTGAGAATCCAATAATGGACCGTTATTAATTATGATGCAAGTGAATATTGTAATTATTTTCAAATAATGTTAATTTATTTCTTCTTATTTTTTTAAATTATGTAATATAAAAAATAATAATAAAATTAATTAATAATAAAATTAATTTAAGTGTAAATAACTTATTAACGAATAGAAAAAAAAAAAGTAAAATCAAAGCTAAAAAAGGCAACTCGTTGACCCCCCGTGGGGAGTCGCCTTAACGAAGAACGGTTTGTCGAGTACAAAGAACGACAAACCGTTCTCCGTTAAGGACCACGTGTGAGGGTGAAGGACCCCCACCCCCCGCCCCCCGCCCCCGCCCCCGCGTGCACGTGCGCCTCACGTTCGCGGGGGTCTTCACCCTCTGAAATGCTCTCTCGGGAGAACAGGTTGCCGCGTGCGGAGAACGGCAACCCGTTTTCCCGAAGGGGCATTTTAGAGGGTGAAAACCCCCCGCGAACGTGAGGCGCACGTGCATGAGGGGGGGGGTGGGGGTCTTTACCCTCTAAAATGTCCTCTCATGGAAACGGGTTGTCGTTCTCCGCACACGGCAACCCGTTCTATTCAGATCACTCCCCACGGCGGGTACACGATTTGCCGCAAAGCCAGTTTTTGTCCATTTCGTAAACTTTGATCCATTTTTTGCACAAAATCAAAGTTTAATCCATTTTTTGCACTCATCCGATAGTTGAGTCCAAAAAATGGATTTTACCCTATTTATTTTTATTATTTGAATTTAGAAAATTGAAGCTTTGAAAGAGTACCCATTGATTAAATTTAAATTATTTTTAAATCTAAAATTAATTCTATAAATTTTATGTGAAAATAAAAACTAATGATCAATAACTTTCTTGAAGTATGTTTAATGGCTGAGTAATGCTAACTGTGTTTCTTAATTTTATACTAGAATTTTATATTTTAATATGTTATTTATTTATTGATATAATAATTAAAAATAATAAGTAAATTGCATCCCAGCCCAGATACTCTGGTTTTTTATGGGCTGAGCCTTTACTCACTTAGGCTGCGCTGAAACTCTGGGTTGGGCTATCTTATATGGGCTTCTCGTTGATGGACTGGACTTCTTCGAGGTAAGTTGGTTTTCTGGTTGATGGGCTTTCTTTCTACATTGGGCCGGGTTATGTAGAGATCCTATAGCCGGGGCTCCGTTTAAGATAATGGGCTCGACTCAAGAGTGGGCTCTTTGGGCTGGTCCGTAATGGGCTTTTGGAGTCTTATCTGGGTGGGTCTTCTTTTATTTGGGGCGAGTCGTTGGAATTTTATTTGCGCTGGACTGAGCTTCTCATTGGGGCCTTTCCGGCCCGGCCTTGTTCGGCCTATTCTTGCCCCGCAAGAGAGCTAGAAGGAAACAAAAACCTAACGAATAACGTCGTCTAGAAAGACCTAAGATCAGGAATAGGGAGTTTTTCTCCCATTGAAGTCAAAAATTCGCCATGGGAACGCCTGAAATTTCAAGGGAGCCTTGCCCAGACAGGATTCTCGACGACATGGGCGGAGCTTTCGGCATGGGAGCTGTTGGCGGCTCCGCTTTCCATTTTCTAAAAGGAGTTTACAGCTCTCCGAAAGACGCCAGGCTGATCGGAGGTTCTCAGGCGGTTCGAATGAACGCCCCTCGCGTGGGCGGAAGCTTTGCCGTGTGGGGTGGGTTGTTCTCGGCTTTCGATTGCACCATGGTTTATGTTCGGCAGAAGGAGGACCCGTGGAATTCGATCTTTGCCGGAGCTGCTACCGGCGGGTTTCTCCAGATGCGGCAGGGGCTTGGCGCGTCGGCGCGCTCTGCTCTTTTTGGTGGAGTTTTGCTAGCTCTTATCGAGGGAGCTGGAATAATGCTAAATAAGGTTGTTAGTCAACAGCAGGAAATTCCTATGATGATTGAAGAGCCTGCAGCTATGGGTCAGATTTCCAGCCGAGCTCCGGGGCTTTCTCTGCCTGAGATGGGGCAGCCAAGTGGAGTCTCTTCGGATTCAGGTTCTGGATCGTGGTTAGGAGGTTGGTTTGGTGCAGACAAGAAGAAAGAGTCGAATTCGTCGGCAGGGGGAAGTGAGACAAAGATTTTGGAGAGCTTTGATGCACCACCTGTGCCAAATTTTGAGTACAAGTAAATTTTGGGTATTCCCTGAGAAATCTTATGATATTGAAAAAATTTAATTTTTTGTGTTGCCAGAGCATGAATTTGAATCGAGGAGTTTCAGGTTGTCAACAATTTGTCGAACTCCATGTTTATTTCCTACTGGTTTATTCACCTCATACAAATAGCCATAGTGTCTGTATAATAATAATGCGTTTAATTTTCTCATAACAGATCGATATTTAACACTGTTAATCATCATTATATTGGTAATTTCTTGGCGATATCACTTCCAAAGTTCTCGTTTTTGGGTGGTAATTTGTTTGATAGGCTACCTTTGTTTTGCTCCTGGTTTTGCGTGATTTTGTAATTCAGACAATGGCAAGCTCATTGTTTGGCGACCATTGTTGCATCCCTCTCTCACTATCAACTACGCTTCTGTTTATTAAAGGATTGGAACAACCCCTAAACATGGATCTACAGATTATTCGAAGAAGAAGCGTATTCTCAGAGATTCTTCGCTCGGAATTTTGATTTATTCTGCCAAAAATCAGTTATCTTGTTTTTTTTTTTTTTTTGTGATGCAATTCCCACTTGATTAATGGTTGTTGCAACGTTGCTACAATAAAACTTGGTGTCAAAAGTTGTTTTCAACAAATAGTTTTTGATTTTGTGTAGACAATTCAGTTTCAAAAACTTGGATTTTGCTCCTATTTTCTGAAGAAGTGTTCTTAAAACAATCTGAAGAGTTTGATTATTTACTCCAAAGATTTTTCTTTTTTGATAATTCGATCAAATTACATTTCAACTAACAATTTTTGTAACATTATTGTGTTGTTTTCGATTTTTAATTGCTTGGATTTGATAAAATATCGATAAATAGATTAAGTAGATGTTAGGAACAAAGTTAACATGAAAAAAAAATTTAGAAAGCTAAAAGTTATTTATTTTACAACAAAAATTGTGACTGAGCTTACAGTTTAACCAGTTACTCGTCCACTCCTTTCGTTTCCTCCGGCATGCTATGGCTTATGCCGTTGGAATTCGGCAGCCCATCCACCACTGGGATCAGATGGATTGGTGCTGGTGTAATGGGCCGAACCATGTGCACACACATCAAAGCCAGCTACCTCACCGATTCGACCGCACATCCTCTAAGGCTCAGTCTCTCCTCAACATCCTCCTGCACCCTCCCCTCTTGCTCTGGCTTCTCAGGCCTATCTGGTATTCTCCATGGATGGTTACCCCGCTCCATTGATTGCTATCCTATCTCTGGAGCCCTCGCTGGCCTCCAGGCCGGTGGTGTTCTAGTTGACACAATCACTTCTGAACCTTGTCTAGCTTCCGAATTTGCATATCAAGCTGCAGCAAACGAGTGCACGGCAATCAACACTCCAGTCACCGGGGTTGCGAAAAACGGGGTGCTGGCAGCGAGGAAGCTGAAATCCAAAGATCAGAATCATTTTTTTCCCTCGTGGGGAAGGTTCATTACATGTGGAAAAGTGGAAGAGGGCGATTGGCGAAGCTAGCAAATCAAATCACCTCTTTGGGTGGAGGGCGGTAGTTAATGGGATAGGCAGCTTATGACAACAACCTTCAATGATAATTACCAAAATCTTTTGGCAACTATTGCACGCATATAGACCGGATTATCCGGCTACCTCAACAACTTGATCGGAACCAATTAACCGGCTACCTACCCAGAAAATATTGACATTCGAATACTTCTTACCCATTTGGACCTATCAGCGGATTCAAAAAATAGGCATATGAAAGCAGCTTCTTGAATAAAAGTAGAGCAGAGATTAGAGAAAGGATTCATAAAAGCTAGCTGTAAGATAGTCCAAACTATTCAAATGCTTGATGACAGTCCTTTTATTAATTTCCAAAGGAACAATTTGAAAAATGTTCCACAAATTGTGACAATTTAAAGAAAAATATACAACCCCCTAATTATTGAATAATACAACGAGAAATATCGTAATATCATGGTCAAACCAAGGCTAGAACAACAAGCTCTAAATGACCATCAATGGAGGAGTAAAGCACCGCCATAACTTAAAGGGTCAGAATAAAACTCTGCTGGGGGAGAAAATTATACAAATTTTAAGACTTTAAACTGATTTCATATTACCTTTTATCTTCTTTTCATCTTTTTCAAGAATCCTCTACTTCAAGATACTGAGAATGAGATGCAGCAAGAAGGGCGGCTCCGATTCCGGACCCGTCGTTAGAATGTTCGACGACAACATTCGAAGAAACCTCCTCTCCGAGGAGCTCTTTGAGTGTGTTTTCCATAGAAGTAGAGAATTTGGTGTAGTGCTCGTACAATCCGCCATCTAGAGCTACAACAGACTTCTGGTTCTCCTTCTCCCTGGGGGTGTCTCTTCCTAATTTCTTCAGAATTCCCAAGATTCCGGCAGCAGAAAGTCGGGCCCCACGGATGGCAACTAAATCACAAATCTCCATGACAACTTTTCTCGTTTTTAGGGAGGTATTCGATATCTACAAATGAAAATAAAAAAATCAGGTCTTATATTTGTGAATTTTTGTGCAGGGATCAAATTTTAAAACGCAACGTACTATTTAGACGCTAACGTTTGAAGTCATTTATGAATTACACCTTAAACTATTTTGTTTTTTGACAAAATTGAATTTCAATCTTTCAACTATAAAAAAGTTGGATATTGTCGTCAATTATCCGTTAAATCCAACACGTATATACCACGTTTTCTATCTAGTCAGCTGATTTATCAGATTCATAACATCTTCAATAATTTTTAATTTAATTTCGAATTATGTCGATCTCTCGACAGAATTCGAAATAAAGTTAGAAATCACCAGATAAGTTAGAAATTGAGTTAACACACATGATTAGATTGAAAACATGGTGTACACGAATTGATTTTAATGGATAAATTGACGACAACATCTAAATGGCTGATAGTTAAAAAATTTGAAGTTCACTGTCAAAAAAAAAAAACTTTAAAATCTAATATGTAAATGACTCTAAACATTACAGTTTAAATTGCATTTTACCTAATTTTAAAATTAAAGAAAGCCTTGGAAGACATATACCTCTAAGATATCCTTTAATTTGCTCCCAACTATTCTTAGATCAGGAGTAGTATCATGGTGCATGGCAGACATGTCCGGAGTTCTGCATGTTTTTTGTATCAATGCAAATGTAAGAAACTGACCACAGTTAGAGAGAGGGAGGGAGGGAGGGAGAGAACCTCAGAATAAATGGAACTCTGAGCTTGGGAGGAACGATGTCTCCGAAAAAGGCAGCTTCTTCGGCCATTTTACACAGAACTCTCCTCACAATGTCTCCTAAATACATACCAGATATCATCTTTTCGAAAATCTGCAAATTGTAAAGACAAAGATGACAAAATATTTCAATTGTAAGCAGTATGGGAGACAAAAATAATATAAAATCTACCAATCTCCAAAGAAAAAAACAAATGGGTGAACCTGCTCTCCAGGATTTAAACTATCAGCATCTAAAGCTTGATCAAATTCCGTAAGTGGCAGGTGCGATGACCTGAAGTTACCCCACTCCATGTTTATAACCTGCAGTAGTATTTCACCATCATAATTGAGATCATATAACCATTAAATCATGGGCATTTTCCGCGAACCAAAATACAGATCCATAAACAAGAGAAGAGAGAAGAAATATTCAAACACATGACAACATAAACCAATTTGGACAAGCCATAGATTTGTCAAGAACTCAGACACTCGAGGATAAGACCCAGTCACACAAAAGTATATCTCATAATCTATACAATTTTCTGGAGAAATATCAGATTCTTTTTTTTTTTTTGTCTTTTTCGTTTTGGATTAAATGCAATTTAGTTTCTAGACCTTAAACTATTATTTCTTTTTTACAAAACGAACCTCCACCTTTAAGCTATTGGCAATTCGCACTTTACTGTCAATTTATTTTTTCAATTCAACTCATGTATACCATATTTTCTAGTTAATCATGTGTTTTAACCTAATTTCCAACATTTCGATAATTTCTATTTCGGTTTAGAACTCTTTCAACTTCCTCTCCGACAAAATTGACATAACTAGAAATCGAGTCAAAAATTGCTAGAGTTAGAAATTAAGTTAAAGTACTTGATTAAATGAAAAATGTGATATATATGTGTAAAATTTTAAATTAAAGGCAACGTTCAAACTGATTGCTAAAAGGCGAAAGTTCTATTTGTTAATAGTTTAAGATCTAATCTGTTATTAACTTCAAACATTAAGATTTAAATTGCACTTTACTTTTTTGTCTAAATCTTTTTCGTCCAAACTATACACCACAAGCTCATATGATTATTTTATAAGATAACTGTTGAGAATCTACCAACCATTTCTCCTGATTTAGGAAGAAGACCATGCCATTTTGGAATTGCATTGGCTCTCTCAACATATGCAGCATTTGTTCCAGTCCCCAAAATAACAGCAGCTACTACATCTTGGTTGTGATAGCGACCCCCTGCTAATGTTCCAATGGTATCATTCACCTGCATCAGCTCAGAAAGTTTAAAAATGTACAGACCAAAGGCATCTAGCCATCCAAATGCATTTTCAAATAAAAAAACTTGAGGAAATAAGGGTAAAAGTAAAATTAAACAAAATCTAATTTAATTGGAGAACAAATGGAGAGTACCAGGGCGGTCACACGCATATCAAGCCCAATTCTTTCCATGGCTTTGGTCAATTCTCCTACCACATCTTGTCCAACCTGCTCAAATTCGAACAAAGATGACTAAATGTCATCACCGAATATAATCATTCTGATGCAATACAAGCCAATATTTCCTAAATTTCCTATTTTATTATTTCTTATTTATTAAGATTTCTATTAGTTTGCTAATTAATTATTTCCTAATTAGTTATTTTCTAATGTTGAAATTATTTCCTTAAGTTATTATTTGTAAGTCTATACAAAGACTCATTTGTAATCTTTAAGAAGACTTTTTGAGAATTTGATACAATTTTCTTTATTTTGATAACACTCAAGGAGAGCAATACATGATACTGTAGAACACTTAAAATGCATATCCATGTCACTCAAACTTAGGATTAATGGTGCCTAATAAGTAAAGGTCATTAAAAAGATTGGTATATAATCACTAAACCGCACAAGATGAATATCGAAAGCTAATAAAATTAGCTAAATGTCATGATGTTTATGTAAAGATATAAAAAATCAAACAATCAACAACAAGTGTATGAAACACTTATTGATCCACTTTAAACATTACAACAAGAATACCCCAGAGAAATTTATAAATTTGCAGAAACCCCGCTGCAGAACTCCTTAGCTTAAAAATTAATGATACTTAAAACCCTGCTAGCTACACACATGAGAGAGAAATAGAGAAGGATAGAAAGTGAGAGAGAGAGAGAGAGAGAGAGAACACTTGCAAACAAGATTCTTCTAAAGGAGAAAATGGGTGACTCTAGGATCACAAGCAAATCACAGCAAAGAACAATGACACCATCTACATTTCTGCACAAAAAGTGAAAGCAGATATGGATGAGGAGAATTAGGAATAACCGTGTCTTCAATGTTGAAGCCTTTCGTCCACTTTATTAGTGATCCTGATGAAATTGATGTTTGTTTGACTGGAAATGAAAAGGTAAATCCCAGCTCCCTTTGCCTACCAGGTGCTGGGTGAAATCCTTCTCCTTCTTCGGAAACAAATTTATTCAGTGCTGCAGCTATATAATCGAACAAGGCCTGAAAATGCCAACAAGCCGTCTATTTTAGAGTTGCTGAAAAATGGTAGATCTATTCCATTAAAATGGGACTGAGTTGAAATGTATATGTACTACATATATTATTGTCAAAAAACAATTCTTATCATTTTAAATTCATCTCAATATTTTGATAAAAAACGCAAAAGAACTTGGATCTTTTAAAGAGTATGCAAATGTATCCATCGATCTCATGTTCAAAGAACAAGCCATTCTGATCAGTTGATATTCCTACTTCAAATTTTTTTAAAGGGATTTGTGTAAAGGTTCCATGAACTCAATAATCATGTCAAGTAGACAACTAGAATCCAAAAACAACAATCAAACCCTTTGAACATCCAAATAAAACTAGCAGAAAAAAAAAACCAAGAGTAATGGTTAGTTTACTTTTTAATTCTACATTCTAATCTTACCTCCTTATATGACATTTACATATAATTCATTAATTGGTGCAATAACTAATATAAATGATAAATAGTTAAAATAAGACATTACTTCTACCAATTAATAAATAAAATGATAAGATTATGGTATAAAACTAGAGAGTAAACCTAACATTGATAAAAAATTAAGCCTTTTTGAATTGCTGAAAGAATACTAACATCTGAATCCCCAGTCATCAAGTTTGGGGGAATCGAAACTTCATCGAATTCTTGCTTAACAACACGACCATCGATCCCTCCCAACTGTACACGCAGAACTCGAAAGTTTGTACCACCAAGATCCAATGCATAAAACAACCCTTTCTCATCCCTGCATTTATCAGAAACAAAGTAATGGCCATGGAAACCTGAAAATTCTTTTATCAGCACAAAAGACCTAAATTGTGATTTCTTTAATACCAGATGTAAAAGAAATGCAATTTCACTTGTTTAACTGAAATGTATCATCAATTCAATTTTCTTAGATACCCAAATTTTCTCAAACCCTGATGGATCATGCAAAAAAAAAAAAAAAAAGAAACTTTAGTCCCTCCTTAAAAGTTAGCATTTCTTAGTTCAACCTGAAGAATTCATGCGAATAATAATTAAAAAAAAAAACAAAATAGAAAGGTGAAATAATCACAACCCAGCTTTGATCAAATAAAAAAGTGTATGTTTCTTCTCTAAAAACCAGCTTTAGCCATGTGGAAAACAAAATTAGATACAAGAAAAATCAATTACGCAAATATATTACCCAGTTGGGAGATTATCAACGTAGCTGATAATCATCTTGAGCTTACTTCCACCTTCGGAAGCTAAGCCAGCATGCATCTCGACGGTCATGGCGTCGGCGACCTGTCGGAGCTTCACAAGAGGCGTCCCGCACTTCTCCTCAAAGTCTCTCAGAATCGCCATAGCTCGAGCCCACTTATTGGAGCTCTGAATTCGGTGACGAACCACGAGAGCCGCCGCCGCGCAAACAGCAGCTGCGCACACCACCGCCGCTCCGACCGCCACTTTCCCCATGACACAATCAACGATGAAGATCACGAAACCCCCTAATTTGATTACTGGATGAGGGGGCGGCCAAGAAAAGTCAAGTCTTTCTCTCTCTACAAAATGACAAGTATTTATAGCGATTCTTCCAATTGGGGAATGCTTAAACGAGCCTCCCATTCATGGTCGCTTTGCATGCCTTTGAATCAGTCTGGTAAGAGAAAGAGAGCGTGTTTGAGAGAAAATGAGGGAAACAAAGCCCTAAAGAGAGAGAATGCAAAGCTATTTTCTTGGAAAATTGTCGATTTTCTCGCAAACAAATGTGGATTTTCTTTTCCTTCTCCTAAAACAAGAATCTTTTGACATTTCTAGTTTCTCGTAGGTAGGAATTCCCAAATCACATGGTTGAATAATAAGACATCGTTTTCCTCCATTTTACGTTACTACCCTTTCGCTTTATCTTGTCTGCTTATATTCACTTTGTTTATTTTAATATAAAAGAGTACACGTGTAATCCTGTCAATTGCTACCTCTTGCAAATCTGACTATGATAAAATAATTATATTCACTTTTTTTTTTAATAATATTACGTTTATGATACTAAAATAATTTATATAATTAATTAATTTATTATGTAAATTGCACTGATGATTGACATGTGGAGTATTTTAAAATAATAAAATAATAAAATAATCATAGTATTATATATTAATTATTAATTTGTATAATTAATAACTTATTTTAACTATTTATAATTTATTGTATTAATTGAATCCATCAACGTTTGGTTTGATGAAATAAGAATTAAAAAATGTGAATAAAGAGTAAATTAAAGTAATTCTTATTAATTGAATCCATTAACGTTTGATTTGATCAAATAAGAATTAAAAAATGTGAATAAAGCGTAAATTAAAGTAATTTTTTGAAAATATATAAATTATAAATAATAAAAAGTGTCAAATCGTAGGAGAAGGTCGTGATTTTTAAAAATCAATGGCTAAAAAGTTTCAAATAAAAATATATATTTGACAACATATTTTAATATACATCATGCAGTGTAGATATATATATATATATTAATTTATAGTATAAGGTCAGAATGCCCTTTATTTTATTTTATCTATAGTGTCAAATATTTTATATATTTAGACTAATTTGATACTGAAAAAACTTTGTAATAATAATTTTAATAATTAAATAAATAAAAGTTAGGAAAATCTATTTGATCAGATGTTTGCATGAGTGAGTCTAAACAAGATAAATAGGTTTAAATGTCATTTAGATGTATTAATTTGCATAAATAATCATAGTTAGATAAGTTTTAATAATACAAAGGAATGACTCTATCCACTATCTTGAAGTGGAGGCATATTCACCCAAATTTGTCCCTCTTTAATTGGCATTGTTACATTAAATAATAATAAAAAAAACATGACTACATTGTACAGATAACCAAATAATCTTCAAATATTATTGAACTAACTAGATTTTCCGTGGCGAACTGAGACATCTCTTTTTATTGTCTTCCTAGAAACTAATGAACATCCATAAATATTGTCCGCAAAGAATGTTTCATAGTTAGAGACGGTAAAATATTTGAGTATGTTAAGACCTTTAAACTCGATTTCTCCTAATATTTTATCTTTATTTCTTTTTTTTTTTTTTTTTT